>PVIC010006092.1:0-55354 GCA_004025085.1 Thryonomys swinderianus | reverse complement strand
CTTTCTTCCTTTCTTCCTTTCCTTCTTTCTCTTTTTCTTCTCTTTATTCCTTTCTTTTCTTCATTCTTGTTTCTGTTTTTTTTTCTTTTGACAAGTGAACTTTGTTAAAATTAACAGGTCTCAGACATTTTTTACAACAGATTGTTAGAGTGTGTACACGTACCAGTGGATTTTCCAAGGACTCTCACAAGCAGCAAGCTTGGAAGGTGCACGTATGTACTCCCTGAGCCCAGTGCTTTCTCAGGGCAATTGAAATCCTGGCCAACTTACTAACACATTGTGTTTCCATCTTTGGGTCAAGTTACATCAGTTAATTTCTTTTTTTTTTTTTGTAGAAACTCCATTTTTACCATAATAATAGCTTTTCACATTTTCAGTGAAGAAAAGACACACACTTGAGATGAGGAGGTGTGGCTATGTTACTCTTCCATGGGATGCAGCAGCACATGTGAAGTTGTGATTTGCCATCACATGGGAAGACTGTGGAGATAGTGGTACCTGCTCAGGCCTGTGAGTATCGCTCCTCTTTACAAAGCCCATAGTTGAAATGGGTTTTTCTCTAGTCTGTTGTTTTAAGAATTAGCTGAACCCCTCTCTGCCACTAATGTGTCTCACTGGGCAGCAATAATATGTGTAATTTGGGACCAGTCTGCTCAGCTTGATGCCACATTTCTGCTCTGCATTTTTATGTCTTCATTATCAGCAGAATTACAAATCTATGTTGAATTTCCTTATTGATAAAAACACAAGAACTTTCATTGATTATAGCAAAATAAGTGGAAATAATGTATTAGGAAAATAGTTTTTAGTTTACCAATTTCTAGGAATTAATTGTGTATCAGTGAACATTTAGATGATATATTTGGATTAAATCCATTGAAGGCAATTGGCCCTGAGAAGGTTGTTGTTAGTTAGTTATGTGTTCAGCATCACACAGGACAGCTAGCACAGCCACGAAAGATTAAGTTTGCCTTGAACCTGGTGCAGGAGCTATGAGGATTTGTGTGCAGCTGGATATAACTGATCCTGATTAAAGGCCCGTGAGAGCCTTTTTTACATTTTTCTATTCTCTATTTTTCATTTTGATATTTGATAAAGCTCACACCTTTCTTGCAAATAATTTTCTCTAAAGCTTCCTAATATACTTCCTTTAATCCATAATTAGTAACAGAGGAATATGAGCATGTGTCTATTGGTAGAATTCCTAGGAAATTCAATAGTGGAATAAAAATATACAAAATTTAGAGCTAATTGCTGAATTGGGAATACTTTCAGGCTTTAAAGCGAGGCCTTTCAAGGAATTATGTGGGTAAAGGCCACCTTTCAGAAAATATTTGGAAATGTTTGTGTCTAACAGAACATGTACTATAGAAACACGTCCCTCATGATTGTTCTTTTGCCCAAGTTAGAGATTTGCACACGGAGTTACATAAATCTGAATTCCATACTTAGCTTCCTTTTATTTTCATACAATGGAGAACTTAATTTAAAAGGTGACCATCACTGCTTGCTACATACATCGTGTAGACATGTTCATGGGATACATTAATGGATTTACTCAAGAGAAAGGAATACATAATGTGTTTCTGAAATGTGGCTTTGTGACCTCCTAAATGTTGGATTGAAAGGGGAAATCTTATCCCTTGTTGGCTTAATTGTAAAATAGTATAATCACTATGAAAAATAATGTAGACATGCTTCAGATAATTAAACGCCACATTGCACATAACTCAGAAGTCTGGCTACTGCACATAAATATACTCTAAAGGATATCAGTGTATTAGAAATATATCTACATCCCCACACTTATTGCAGCACTATTCTAGGTAGGAAACCAAGTACAGAATCAGTGAAGGTGTCAACCAACAGGTAAATGGATAAGGAAAATGTGGTATTCATGCACACTGTGATGCTATTCATTTATTAAAGAGTATTAAATCCTCCCATTGAAGTGTCATAGATGGACTTGGAGATTACAATGTTAAGTGAAATAATTCAGGTTTAGAGAGACAAGTATCACATCATTCTACTCATAAATGAAGTATAGTAATGGGAACCATATTCTTGGGCTGTTTGGAGGGGTGGGAATAGAGAGGGAAGAGAAGAAATGAGAAGAGATTAATTAACAGGCAAAAAGTCACAACCAAAGAAGAGCAACAATTATGATGTATTACAAAGAAATTGTGTACAATTCACAGTATTTTACTATATAATTAACCATAGTTAGAAGACATGATTTTGAATGCTCTTTTCAAAAAATATATTTTATTTTATTTTATTTTATTTTTTTGAGATAGGGTCTCGCTTTGTAGTTCAGGCTGGCTCTGAGTTCACTATGTAGCCCAGGCAAGCCTTGAACTCAGCAATCCTCCTGTCTCTGCCTCCCAAGTGCTGGGATTACAGGCATGAGCCATCATGCCAGGCACTAAATATATTTTATTTTTATCAGTACATTTTTGTAGTACATAATGACTACATTAGTGGGAAGCTGGTATATGTACGTATCATATGTAATTACTTTTAACACTATTCCTCATTTTTCCTTCTATCTCTTTGTCCTTTTCCCTTGTGCAAAAGCCCAATTCCCTATTTTCTATTATCTGTTATTAAATTTCACTCATTTAATTAATTTATATTATAGGTTTCTTATATAATTGAAATCATGCAATATTTAAATTTATGTGTCTGGTTTATTTCACTTAATGTTTGAGGTAATGCGTAAGCCTAAATATACTGCGCTTTTTAGTACAAAATAGATATGTGAACTGCAACATCACTTGCACCCCATAAAAATGCAGAGTTGTATCAAAAATCCTACAATGTAAATAGAAATTCCACTTACAAAATGGTAGAAAATATTTGTAAATTATATATGTAATAACTATTATGTATGCACATTACCTTTAAAACTCACCATTCCACAATGAAGACAAAAATACTTTTGAAGAAATAATCAAAAGACTTGAGCAAACCTGAGTAGACATTACTGTAAAGAAGGTACATACATTTTCAATAATCAAGTGAAAAGATGTTCAACGTAATTAGTTATTAAGAAATTATAAATAACATTCATGACAAGGCCCTATTTCACACCTACTGGAATAGCTATGATCTTAAATAGGACGAGAAGTGTTGGTAGTGTTGTGGGGAATTTAAAACGCAATTGTAGTTTCTATTGGCACTTTAAATTGAAAAAAGCTACAAAGTGAAAGGAAAATGAAACAATAATATGACATACAAAATATAATTTTACCCTAATTATAGGGGAAATACATCTGTGAAAATAAGAAAACAATAGTTCCAACACAGAAGGTGAGGAGGAGTAAAGAAAATCGGATAATGTCACTCAGAGTATATAAAGTGTAGTCAGGAGGACAAATCTAGAGATTTAAATGTACAACCTGATGATGTGTACAATATAATTTTCTGGCTGACAGCATTCATACTCAATTCCTTCTCTTGCCCAAAAACAAAAATTTGTGTAATTATATGATCAAATGCATGCTAATTTGCTTTATTGTAGCTTCATTTCAGTATCTGCATGCATAATGTAAGCCTTGTGAACCACAAATAAATACAACAATAATTGTTAAACAATAAAATATTTCAACAGCTCAAAATATTTTCATAGTGTCTCAAATATTGAAATGCATATAAATTATCATATAACTCAGTGAGTCTACTGCTGTATGCATATATATAATATATTTTTAAAAGAATCAAATATAAAAAATATATATATTCATAGGAACAATTTTCTAAAAGGTCAAAAGGTCAAAGCAACAATATATCAGTAGAGGGATGTATGTAAAATATTGGTACTGTACCTACAAACTGAATTGCTCAAAGATCTCCAAATACAGTCTTGTCTCTCTTCCATGTCTCTGGAGACCCTGATTGATATATGTACATATGGATATAAGCAAATGAACATAAACATCTAGATAAGTCTAATTATCTCTCATCTAGTTGTATGCATAAGTATATATTATATTTATATTATATGTATCTATGCTTATTCACACATATTCATGCACATGTATATTTGCCAATATCTATATATGAACCTATATGCACATATACAGATATATATATATATATACACACACACACACACACATACAAATGGTCATGCCTTGTAACTACCTTGATAAATTAATAGACAGATAGATAAGGAGTTTTGTCATGTAATTTTGAAATTGGGAAGTCCAAAATCTGCTGGAAATCCAGAAAAGTTTCAGTTCTTTTAGTAGAATACCTTACTGTTTAAGGAGGCTTATTTTATTTTAAAGATTTCAAAAGACTGAATGAAGTCAGGCCACTGTTTTGGGGTGTATTTTACTTCTATATGCTTTACTTGATTGTACAAATGATAATCTCATCTTAGTACTAGTCTACTAATTTAATGTTAATCTCTTCTCATAAACTTTAGGAACAGTATTTCACTAAATACTAACCTGACATACAAGATTAGCCATCATATATGACTGTGGAATATTCTCCAGTCTTAATGTGGAATATCATTCAGTATTTTATATGGCATAAAATACTAATTCATGATACAAAGAATATGAGCCTCAAAAGATTTTGTAGGGTGAAAGATACCAGATAAAAAAGTGTAATTTTCAATAAATTTATAGAATATATCCAGGATGTGTAAACTCATGAAACAAAAGACAGATTGGTGGCCAGCAACGGTTTGTGGATGGGAAATGCTAAGAGAATAACTGTATAAAGTGTACAATATTTCTTCTTAGAGTGATGAATGTGCTTGCACCTAAGTAGAGTGAATAGTTGTACAGCAGTATAGATTTGCTGTTACTGAACTGTGTACATTAAAATGGTTAATAACACTTTGTGTGAATTTCACCTCAATTAATAAAAAATGTAGTTTACATTAAAAAATTACATATTATCTATATTTGTAGCTTATGATTTTCTTCATAAATTCATATATAAACCAATACTTATAGCAAGAAATATAATGTATACACTCTCTCTCTCTCTCTCTCTCTATCTATCTATCTATCTATCTATCATCTATCTATCTATCTATCTATCTATCTATCTATCTATCTATCTATCTATCTATCATCTATCTATTTTGGGGGGCCCACTTACCAGTCACTTCCACCAACATCAGCTATTCCTGTCAATTTTAACAACATAAATTAGCTTGGGTATGTTTTGAACATTATATAAACACAATTGTATGGTATTTATATTTCTGTGTAGGATTTCTATCATCAAAAATCTGTTAAAGGTGACACAGGTTGTTGTACTCATAAAAATACTTTATCATTTCTAACTACTAAAGAATATTTCTTTGAAGAAATGTACTATACTTTGGTTATCTACTCTTCCATCGGCAAATATTTATTTTCCTGTATTTGACAGTTATGGTTAAAGCAATTATACTCTACCATGTATCAATTTTTGTACATTGCTTATATATTTCATAAAAGTTAGAAATTAAATGTGGGAGTTATATACAGACATAATTCTTAACTTAGAAATTCCTAATAAATTCATGAAGATACTTTGCATATTACCCTCATTGGCAAGATATGAGAGTTCAATTGCTGTATAGCCTACTATTTTTGCTAATGTAACAGAAATTAAAAGCCATTTTAAATTATAGTTCCATTCTACTAAGTGCAATTATACATTTCTACATAGTGTTTATTGACTATATGTTTGTTTCTTGTGTGAAATATCTTATCACATAATTTTCTTATGTTTTAAACCAATATAGTTTTAGTTTAGTATGATTCATAGATTTGCTTGGTAATTTTGATTGGAAGTTCACTTTATTACAAATATGGCTTAACTTCATTTTATTAGTAGTGTCTTTTAATGAATAGTTTTTACCGCCTACAGAATCTAGTTTCTTATTTTTTCTTATGTTCAATTCTTTCTTTTATAGTCAATATGGCTACTGTCTCACACAAGAAATACCTATCTCAAGTTCTTAAAGTCTCATAACGTTGAGTTTTTATGTTTTTAGTGTTTAATTTACATATCAATATTATCCCTGATCATCATGTGTGTTTGACACGAAGTGGAAATCAGACTTCATGTTTCAAAATGTTTTATTTAACTGTTTCATTGTGTTTCTGAGACAAAACACCTGGCACTCATAGTTAGAGGGAAAGGACTCATTTTCCTCACATTTAGTAGAGTCTTTATTTTTTTTTTGAGACAGGGTCTCGCTTTGTAGTTCAGGCTGGCCCTGAGCTCACTATGGAGCCCAGGCAAGCTTCGGACTCAGCAATCCTCCTGTCTCTGCCTCCCGAGTGCTGGGATTACAGGCGTGAGCCACCACGTCCGGCATTGTGGTATGCGGTGTTGATTGTTGGTGGGCGTGAGTCTTCACGCCCAGCATTGTATGTGGCTACCGGGGATCGAACTCAGGACCTTGTGCTTGCAAGACAGGCACCAGAACCACTGAGCTAACCCTCCGGCCCCACTTAGTAGAGTCTTAATCCAGGTGCCTTTATGGCAGAGCACATGTGGACAGGTGTTGCAGAGGAGGAGCAATGTGTTGCTCATAGGACAAGGGAACTTAACAGCATATTTCAATCCCTTTTGTTTTATCCAAACCACCAGGATTAGGGCAGTGCCACACCCATCAGTGTGATGACCTCATAACCTCGTGCTCCCAGTCCTAACATCACACGCTCTAGATTCAGCCACCTCTGAACCAGCCTCTGGGGGCTCATCCAGACACAGATCCTAAAATCCATTATAATCAGAGATTTTCCCTTCCCCAGAAGTTCAGATTGGTATTTTTGTTTAGAGTAAGTGGAGTGTATAGATTGGACAAGTTTTGAACTTTCTCTTGAGTGTCAAAGATCTATCTATCTATCTGTCTATCTATCTATCTATCTATCTATCTATCTATCTATCTATCTATCTATCTGTCATCACCTATTTATCTATTTATTCCTTTACCTGTTCACACTTTTGCAGTGTCTTAAAAGAATCTTATAATCAGTGATTATGATTCAAGCTAATGCTCAACTCTGAGCGTAAACAGATCTCAGAATAACATGGATCTATATTTCGGCCTTTAGTATATCTACCCCTGTTTTTTTCTCTATAATATTTTTAGAAATTTTTCATCAGTTATAACTGAAGAAATATATATTAAAGTGCATTAATATGTATTTATCTTTTGCATTTCTGCTACATGATTATCTTTCTGTACATCTACATGTTAATCTCCTTGAGAGCCTGTGCTGTGGTTATATTAATTGATAAACCAAAATTTATAAAGAAGAGTCCAGCTTAGGATTTGATTGCAAAAAATAAAAGGGAATTTTTAAAAGCCTGAAAAATAAGACACAACTGAGAGCTACTTAGAAAGACACGTACCAACATTCAAAGTCTAGGAGAGAATTATATTACTGGCAAGAGTAGGATCATAGTTTCACAATTTACTGCAAATTTCCTGCAACTGGCCTACCAAAGAATAGAGTTTAATTACCCCGCACTCAAATGTATGCCAGCTTTTGTCTCCTTAGATCGTTAAATGGAACTAACAGAAGGAAATATGCCTGAGTTTTGATGCTAAGATAGAAAAGACCAGATTCTTTCTCATGAGATGTTCATCTTGGAAAACAATCCTTTTGTTACAAGGAGCCCAAACTACATAGACAGACTAAGTGACATCTAATCCGGTGGGACTATTTTAATAACTCATAGCCACCATCAGTCAGGGACTATGTAAAGGAAACAGCCCCATGTAGTTCCTGTGTCTCACAAAACAGCGCCCTCATGTGGTGCTGAGTGGAGTACATTTCAGCACCTGCCTCAAATCAAAGAGCTGATTTTGACTTATATGTGAAATGTACTTTGATCTAAACACTAGATACTGTGTCTGTTTTGTTCGTCAGCAACACAGACCTGTAATAGATTTGGTTATCAACTTTGCTACTCTGACAAAACATTAAAAGCAGGTTGAAGAGGCTTGAGTCATTGTGTAACCTGAATGGACTCTAATGGGAATGTTAGTAAGAGCCTGAAAAGCTTCAATAAACTCCTTGGGGGGGGGCTTGTTGGCATTTCAGGAGGACACACCAGTGACATGAGAAAATGTAATTGGCAAGTGGAAAGTTGAATGATACCATCAACTTTGTTAACACAAAAAATAGCAATGATAAACTTGAAGATATAATTAAAAATGTTTCAGTGTTGCCAGGCGTGGTGGCTCACACCTGTAATCCCAGCACTCGGGAGGCAGAGGCAGGAGGATTGCTGAGTTCGAGGCTTGCCTGGACTACATAGTGAGCTCAGAGCCAGCCTGAACTACAAAGCGAGACCCTGTCTCAAAAAAAAAATTTCAGTGTTAAAGTTTCCATGTAGCTCCTTATAGCTGTTTATACTAAAATTTGAAGTGAGATTATAGAAATGAAACATGTATGTATTCATTTAACATAAGGAAATGGAAATTTTTCCATCGCAGGAGGTTATCCACTATCAAACAAATTGCCTAAATAAACCTGTGTATCATATATACTGTCTCTATTTGAAAAATGATTCTAAAAATTGAATATGCTTTGTAAAAAGATAAATTTCAGGGTATTGTTAGGACAATACAATCTAAAGAAGACACTAGAAAGTTTGGTTATAAAACCCTCTGTTGGGACAACAAAGTTATTTATTATAGTACCCTAAGGAGGTTATGTTCCTTCTAAGCATATGATTGTAATGCCATATTGATTTTCTTTATTAAATAATAGCTACTCTATAACCTCTGAGGAGTTTCTCCATAACAGCCTTACAGGAAGTCAAAGAGCTAGGATTACTTTGTTGAGTTTTGTGAATGTGGATTTTATCTAATGGGATGAATGCAATTATAATGCATTGGAAACCTACAAAAACTCTAAGAGTGTACATTGGCAGAAATTCTGCCAACTTGAACTAAGTGACTAAGCAAAACAACAGAAAGGAAATTGGAACCTAGAGTAGAAAAGCAATTCACACTAGCAATAGCTTTTCATTGGTCAATAGCAGGCATTTCTAGTGGAAAATAAGTGGCTCTTACATCGCAGAACCAAGAAGCTTGAGGACAGGGGCCGTGTGGAACCGGCGGCCTTTACCAACCACTCGCTGACAGGAGGACTGAGCTCTTACCACAGCTGGCAGCGGAAGTGGCTGGACTTCCAATATGGTGTTGCACAACCTTACGCACGTCATTTCATTTCTTTCTAAATGTGAAAGTCTGGGGCAGTTTCCCTGAGCCAGTCTCACTACAAATACCTGTTCATTCTTTTTATGAAGGGCCAGGTTGGTGATGGTAATATAAATACCATTTTTTTTCTGTACACTGTAGAGGTCTTCAGTTACAAGGAGATTATCTTCAAAAATCTGCACTGACAGACACTGAGAAGATTCAGCCACATCTGAACTTAACTTAGGTAAAAGACATAAAATTTCAAGCTTCATGTAAATCCATTTAAATGGGGAGGAGGGTTATTAATGTTATTAATTTTGTCTGTGACTTGGCTTTAATATTTATTTTAGATTGGTCAATGGCACAGAAATAATCAGTTATGGATTCCACAGTTGGCTTAAAAAAAAAAAACATGCTACTTCTTTCTGAGGAAACTGAGCCTTTGTACCTAGAAAGGATATTTTAAGAATGCCAAACAAGGGACTAGGGAATAAGTGCTGGACCATTTGGATAAAATGTTCAAAACCCTGAGATTGGTCCCCAGTAGAATGCTAAGGGATAGTGGAGAGGCCCCGTGTATATAGTTTGATATCTCCTTCATTTAATTCCTAACACAACTCCTCATACTGATCATGAATCATACCATTCTCTTCACAGAGTGGTTGGCATCTTGGGCAAATGGAAGATACAGAAAGTTCTAGAAAGTGACTACATACCTAGTTATCTTAAAGTACCATTGTTCATAAAAGAAGAAAATTTTCATAACAAATGAATGTAAAACGACAAGGACATGTGTATTCACTACATAACTCTGTAATATCTTGTGAAAGAGATTAGCTCAACACTTGAGAAAATGTAAATTCTTCTCTTATGTTCATTTCAGTCGAGGGTTAATTCAGCAGCCTCCTTTGAATTCATTTGTGTGCTCAAAGAAGAGTCACAAATACATTTTGCAAAAATCTATCTTACCTTATGCTATTTAAAACTCTACTATGCCTTCTACCATAACTCAAAATTGAAAGTATGCTGTCATTATGCAACATATGGGTTTAAATTATGGCCTTAGTTACATAAATAAGCCAAATATTGCAGAAACAATCAGAAGCCAAGGCTTTTGATCTGAGAAATATAACTAAGGTATTAAGAAGTGGATATCAGCATGGTAAATAAAGATTTATCATATTTCTGTTTGAGGGAAAGATCTAGAAGGATATGAGAGTCAAAGCACAAAGCAATAAAAATACTGAGATTTTTTTCTTATACATCATAAAAGAGCTGTCCAGCTTTTTGGTGAAAGGAAAGAGTGACAACCATCAGCAAAATTTTCTATTTCTTTTACACATTAAAATATATTACTCCTGTCCAACTTAAATATGAAAATTGCCATCCAAATAGAATCTTTTAAACAGTATCTGTATTTCTCCCTCTCTCCTGTGTTTAATTTATAGTACTCAATTTTTTCCTTGCTGTTTTATGCTTGTGTGGAGATGTATGAAATACATCACACTGCTACAATATTTCTGTATATATGCTGCCACAGGACATTTTGAGATTTGAAAATCTTCCATTTTCTTAAAAATTTCATTTGCCGTTAGTGGTTAATATAATGGTGGGTTTCACAATTGTTTAAAAATTGTGTCACTTTATTCAAAGACATTTTTACTGGAAAGAAGGGCTCAGCTGCTTTATATAAAGGATTTCAGCTTTCATAAAATGACAAAAATCCAAAGTCTACTAGCCTCAAAAGTTCTAAACCTCCCAGAACCTCATTTTACACCTGAAACACTTCAGCTCCTCTGTCCTGACTTTTCTTCCTTCTCTGGGTACGAAGGAGTTTCATTAATTTAGTAAATGCTGTGAGGATAAACTTACTTATTATTGTATATCTCTGGCAAGATGCTGCATTTCAAAGCCTTTAGATTCAGATGCTCTAAAGAGGGAAGGCACGAGCAACGAAATTGCTGAATTCAAAAGCAAAAAAAAAAAAAAAAGGTAATTAGCAAACAAATGAGTTTATTTACATGGGACCCTTGATTTCTTCCTGATTTCTTCATCCATCGTGTTCTGTTTCCCTGAAATCAGCTTATGCATTTAATGGTCCAGACTGGGCAATCAATGCTGATTGAAATCAGCTTCAGACGGCTAGAAGAGGTCTACTGCTCCAGGGACCAGCTGCGAAAAATCTCGGAGAAAGGCAGCTCTCAGCGTTTTTCTTAATTCTATATTTTCACATTTTCTTAAGCTTATCCTCTACAATGTCCCAGGAGTCACTTGTATCTGAGAAAAACCTGCACTGGATAGATACATCACCCTAGGTGGTGTCTTCAAATCCAACCGCCCTAAGAGAATGTTGACAAAATTATTTATTCCTTGCTTATTCTTCACTTGGAAATGATCATGAGAGATACAAGGACAGAGGTCTGCCATATTGGCTCTTGTTATGGGTTTGTGATTTTTGGGGTGAAATAACTGAAAACAATGCCTTTTTGTCCTGCTGTAATAGAGTGGAGTAGATCTTTTCCTTTCCCTAGGCAAAAGGAAGGAACTACGGAGGTACATTATTTTCTTCCTTTGAAGTCAGACTCTGAAAAAAAGTGCATACAATATATGATATAAAATACATCTATTTATATATTATATGTGTTCATATATTACATGCATATGTATAATAATTTAGGCTCTGGCAAAATAACATCTTGTGAAAGGAAGCCTTCATGAGGTGACGCGTTGGGACCAAGTCCCACTGAGACAATCTCTCAGGACACATGACCTAAAAGTCCAACCAAGAGCTTTCTTGCCCAGCAGAGCGCCATCCCTCCATAAGAGGAAGGCACCCACCTAGACTAACACACAGTAGCTACAGGCAAAACTCATTAACCCCCCTACCTGGTACCAACAGGTTTCCATGTGGAAGTGATTAGATCATTCTATTGTTAAAGTGCAGTAGTGAGTCATTACAGAAGCCAGTAGCAATGATTAGATCACTGGTTACTATAGAATAGTATGTTCTAAAACCACACACACTCCCGGGCATGGTGGCTCACACGTGTCATCCCAGCACTCGGGAGGCAGAGGCAGGAGGATTGCTGAGTTCGAGGCTTGCCTGGGATACATAGTGAGCTCAGGGCCAGGCTGAACTACAAAGCGAGACCCTGTCTCCAAAATAGATAGATAGATAGATGATAGATAGATAGATAGATAGATAGATAGATAGATAGATAGATAGATGGATAGATGGATGGATGGATGGATAGATAGATAGATAGATAGATAGATAGATAGATAGATAGATAGATAGATAGATAGATAGATAGATAAAAACCTACAAGCTGTGCTGTGCACATCGGTTAGGCAGACAGCTCCCAAGGAGACAATCTCTGGGTTCACAGGGAGGTTGGAGGACACAGGTGCAGGTTTTTAACAAAATGGCTCTTTTGATGTCCAGTTTGGCCTTACAGACACGTGTGTGGACAGACTTCCATTTCGTGTCTTTCTCCCACACACAGGAGTTTTGTGATGGTCACTGTGAGACCCTGATCAAGTTGCTGCAAGTAAAAGTTCAAAACTCACGTCATGGAAAGAGATGCTAAGGATAATACGTGCAGATTTTAAAGCTCTTGCAAGAAGCACCTTTGTGCTTATGGTGCATACATTTTTAATGATATATACAACCCACAACATGTGAGTGACATATCAATACAACACTAATAAATCTGATTCACAGACCCTCGTATGGAATGGTGTATCAAATCTTGTATCAGACAACTTCCTGTTACTTGGAGCAAAATATGTGACACCTGAAACTTAAAAGAGGAAAAATTTGTTTTGTTCCACATTTTCGGGGAATTCGGTCCAAGATGAGCAGCTTCAGGGCAGAAAGGCCTGGTTGAAAGGAATAGTGAAAGAAAGAAAGCTGCAAACTGGAAGTTGGCCAGGAAGCACCTTTTTTTTTTGGTAACATCAGCACATCATTGTCTGATAATCTCGCGAATGCCCCGTGTCTGAAGAAGAGACTAGGGGGACTTTGGAAACCTAAACCATGATACTTGCCACATATTTTATGAAAATAAGAGATAATATAGAATCACTGTAAGAATTTAAGCAAATTTAAGAAAATCATAAATACTGCTCATGATTGAAATTTGGAAGGATTTGTTCATTGCCATTATTTTCAGAAAAAGGCACACATTCCTCAAATAAGACTACTTTCGTTCAAGATGAGACACTCCATTTTTTCCTCCTGGTTCAATATTATTAATTGCTACCCGTGTCCTCCAGTTTCCTGTTTGTGGTTTCATTGTAGAAAACTACAAGGTACAAAACTTTATAAAAATAAAACTGTTTAAATGTGTTGGCATAAATTGTTCATGATAGTTCTTCATCATGCTCTGTAGGTCTGTGTTATCAGCTGTAACGTTTGTTCATCTATTTTGTTTTTTTTTTTTCAATCTTCTCCCCTTTGGTTATACTGGCTGAAGATTTTTAAACTTGATTTACATTTTCTAAAGCCTAGATCATCATTTCACCTGGAAAATAGATTGCGTTAAAAAAATGTGTAGGGAATTTATTCTAGTGATGTGTCTGCTTGATGTCGGCGAGGTAAGCTCCACTGAGTCCCAGCAGCACAGGGAACAGCTGCTGTGGGATTCTTTCCCCGGGAAGGGGCAGCTCTCCTAGGCGTGCTTGGTGCGGTGTGTGAAGCTGCAGAGGAAGAGCAATTGTCAGACGCCGGACGGCTTCAGGGCAGGGACATCTCCAGGCCTGAGTAGACTGAGCTTTCTCGGCAGCAGACCGGAGCCACCTAGCGGGCTGGGTAGGAGCAGGACCGCTCTGGGGAGGTGACAGTCATGGTACTGTCTCCTCAAAGTGTCATTCGTTATTGATTGACGTTTGCGAGGCGGGGAGTGAGGCTGCCCGTGCGTGGAGTCGGGGCACCCCGCTCTCTCTAAGGAGCCCGTGCGTGAGTCTGAACCGCACGCTTCTTGCGCAGCAGACTCGACAGCACCCGGACTGTCAGCTGTCGCGTCGGTGAGCTGCAGACTTGCCTTGCGCACGGCACGGACGTCCTCAGCTCAGTGCAGTCTGGCCTCGGAGTGCGAGGAAAGGTTCTGCAGGCTGCCAGCCTCACGCAGCCCTCGCGGGGCCCCGGGTGCCTAGCACAGCCCCCAGCTACGGAGCTCTCCTGGACTCTGCAGCCCGGTTTCTCTTATTTTGTGGAAAAGACTCCAATCAGTTCTAGTCAGCGCTTATTTAGTGGGTTTATGAAAACCTTTTTAACTCGCTAATGTTTTAAATGCTTTTCACAACTGATTTTCCTTTATCTTTGTTTTTTATTACTCTGTATTCGCAGTGCTTGATGACTGCATTCACTGTGGGCAGAGGTACACATACATAACACATTTTAATTCTTTTTCAATTGAATTCTCTTTTTTGAGACAGGGTCTCGCTTTGTAGTTCAGGCTGGCCCTGAGTTCACTATGTCGCCGAGGCAAGCCTCAAACTCAGCAGTCCTCCTGCCTCTGCCTCCCGAGTGCTGGGATTGCAGGCAGGGGCCACCAAGCCTGGCTATAATTGAATTCTTTATTAGTACATTTTATATACAGTTCACAATCACACTCAACATTGGGGAATTTGTACCTGTATATTTGAATTTTTTAATCCCCTTTTGCTTTCTTGATCCTTTTCCCTTTTGCAAAAATTCTATGCCCTCATCTGCCTTTAGTTTTGTATCTGAATATATAGACAACAATGTTATATTTGGAATTTGCTATCAACTGACCTCATGCTACAAAAAACTAAGAAAATATATGACACATAAATTGCAGTATTTATTCTCACTACAGTGTATTCCATTTTGTGAGTAAAGCACACTCATTTTGTGTTTGTGTGTTTCTGATCAGACGTAGTCTGTTTCATCTATCTGAAGATGTAATTTCAGTGTTTAACCCTGTACATTTATCATCTTCAAAGAAAATTGGTTTAACTATATCCTGACCTATATACATTCATTTGAAATTAGTGATATAAAATGAATAGTATGTTATGTTTATTGTGTCTTTCCCATCTTCCCCAGGGACTAGATCATGTTATTTTGCCTTCTTTATTTTCAATTCAATTTGAATTGATTTGAGCCAATTTAAACAAATGGTTCAAGGCGAAGTCAGGACGGACTGACCTACTGGAAACAAGGAACTACAGTTCCCGAGAGTGTGTCTCAGATCAGAACTTGTACAGAGCACCCAGCTTCACATTCCCTAACTGGGAAAGTTCACGTGCCGCCACAGTCCATCGGAAGGGCAGGTGGCCAACATGAGGGTAACAGGGGAAGAGCATGAGAAATTAAAACTTCTCAAAATAGGGAGAGAATCATGGATGATGCATGGACAGAAGAGAAAGTGAAACTTAAAATTCAAAGTGGTTGTTTGGACGGTGGCTTTTCATTGTAAGAGATAGGATTTCACTCTGTCCACCTTGGGTGTAGGCAACCCTAACGCTTTAACCCTGGAATAGCTAACTACAGTTTACAGACACACGTCATGGATTTCAGCTCTACTCAGTTGCTTTTTAAAATATTCTCATATGATCCAAGCCAATTTGACAAGAAACAGCCTTGAGCCAGTGGCCTTTCCTAACACATGTAATTCATCAGAAAACATGCAATTACTTTTCTGGTGATACCTGCTTAGGGGTTTGGACAGAAGACACAGAAAGAAAAGATACATGAGGGAAATGCATTTTTTAAAAAGACAAGCTCAGATGTGACTCATTGAATTACTTCAGGCAGGTATAATCATTTCTGTTCTGAAAATTGTTCCTAGTATTTATTATATGAATTAAACAAGGGACTTTTTTCTACTATATTTAATTCTAATGCAAGGTCTATTCAGGTTCAGCATAAGAACTAGCTCTTTGTTATGTATTCTTATCCATAAAGCCAATGCAAAAGTAGGTGGCACGTGCCAGGCTATCACTGCCAAATACCATAAAGAAGCATTAAACAGTCTTTTCCTAGCAACCTTCCTTTTAAATGTATTTCCTTTCTTTCATTTACATATTCCTGTTTTTATCATGATACAATATGAACTGTGATAACTTAGTTATAACTGAAGAATAACAAAGAATGGATTTCAGAACTTTCTGAGGTCATGAAGTTTAAACATTTAACACGTTATGGTGTAAATTTAGAAAATTTTTCAAAAATAAAATCATACAGTATCACTTCTATTTATGTTAACTTACTTGACAATTGAAATTACAATCTATCATATGTAATACTTTTAGGTCTTTAAAAATAAGCATACCACACAGCTAACAAATGTAAATACGTGGATCAAGATTATTATATAACTGAAATAAGAAAACATACGTAATAATTTCACCTTAATCTCAGAGAGAAAGCTAACTAGATAGTTATGAACTAACATCTCTCATTAAATTAATGGCTTTATCTAATTCTTTTGTCTGCTGAACGCAGCTCATTAAGTTTATGCTTTTTTATATTTATTACAGCACCACCCTGTGAGTTTTATGTTATTTTTTTTAGATTATCCTATAAATCATGTGATAGGTGAGGAGGATAAACCTAACTTTCCTAAGCATAAAAATCCTGAAAATCATTTTTTCAACAATTTAATCTTTTTTTTCTGCTAGTGCTAAAATGATTTACACAGGCTTAAGATACTACATTACAGACTCATAACAAAACACCATAGACTTTGTCTTAAACCTTAGAAAATTATTTTCTTATGTAGATACCTACTTTCTGACTGTTCATGTAGCAGTTACACAATGCTTTGGCAGAGAGAGAAAGAGAGACAGACAGACAGACAGACAGACAGACAGACAGACAGAGGATCTTGTGTTTTTATCATATCAGAGTGTCACCTTTTTGGCTTACTTAACCCCATCCCATTGTCATAAAGACTCTTAATATAGCCATGTGGGGAGTTTAGCCTTCAATATATTAATATTAAAGGACATGATTCCAGTTTACATTTTCCTCTAGAGACTCTTAAAACTGTTGTGCTTTTTATGAGCAAATATATTCATTAATCCCACTAATTCCAAATGTTTAACTTTCAATATCAACTAGAACATCTGAAATCCAAAGTTCTTGATATTGTTACCAGTCTTACCTAACTCATACAGGATTAAGACTCAAGTATCATTAATAGATAAAGTAAGAATTTTCCAAATCTTCACAACTTCTGGTTTCTTAAAAAAAAAAAACATATTTCCAAGATACGATGGTGCAGGCTAGATATCTGGTAAAAAGGGAAGAAGTAACAGAGAAAACTAAAAACAGGATATACCAGAGCAAGATTGAGACCCAGCAGGAAAAACAGTAAAGCCCCCGTTCCACCTTGTATTGCTGGCATATGCAAAAGAATTGACATTTCTTGTTTTGTACATTAAGTATATAATCTTTGAATAAATTTTCAGGATCACAATGTTAGTTGTTTTACCTGTTTAATTACTTCAAAAATGATAAATGGGTCCAAATCTTAAGGAAATGGCAAAATTTTCCTGGAATGTATAGTCATATGTCATATATCTAACCACGATAACCACATGTAATAAATGTGATATATATATATATATATAATTGTATATATGATTATCACTGTCCTATTTGCTTTTATTTAACCAGAAATCAGAACTGATTGAAATTTTAAAGAGTTATAAAATACTTCACTTTATCTTTAGTGAGTTTTAGGAACAATAAGGAGGGCAGAATATATAATATTTCATTAAACTCTTTCAAGAATTGCCTAACTGTGAAGAGAAAACAATAAGCTCCCCAAAGGCTACTTTGTTCCCCACAACTTATTTCTTCCTTATAAATTGACAAAGTTTTATTCTTTTAATGGGAGGTTAAATAGTGAATGTAAAAAATGGTGAGGATATGACATCCATCTGACAGGGAAGAAATATTATCCACACGTTTTTAGCCTGAGCGTTTTTGTTCTTATTCATTACATCTCAGACACCACAAATCTTCTGTTCGGAGATGAGGAAAGTTGGGACACTAAGTAAGGCCATTTGAAAATAAATACAGTATAATAGGATAAGTTTTCCTGATTCTTATTCACACAAGAATAAGAGACTCTATGCTATGAGTTCTAAAACTAGCTTATTATTAAATGTATGTTAATCGTGTTACCTCTTTCCAAGTTTATCTCTTGGAGGTAAGTTAAAATAATAAGCTTGGAATAAACATAAATCCCAAGAAAATATTTTAGTAACTTCCTACTACTTTGAAACAAGATTCACATGGTACTTTTGTTTTACTCTAGAATTATAAAATTTGGAGATTTACATTAAACATAATAGTTACAGGATGGAGATATAGTGTACAGCCAGAGTGAGATTCTGGTTTGATCTTCAGCACGAAAAAATAAAAATAAATAAGTGAATACAGTTACACCTCAGGTGTACTACAAAAGCCAAAGAAAAACAAGGAAAAGTACTTTTCTAAACCCATGTAATGAACATACTGTCATTCAAAAAATTAGTAATTCATGTTCTATTCAGGTATGCTATAATTCTTGTTTCAAAAATATTATTGTCCTAATATAACTGTCATATGAAGGATGATTTAAGAATAACTTCAAATTGTTTGCTTATGTGTAATTTCATTCACGAGAAATGATAGAAATGCAGAAAACAGGATCAAACTGAACCAACAGTATATTACAAAATAGTCAAACGCCCACATCGACCAGTTTCCCACTAGTATATTAGGACTACCCGTGACTGATGTTATAATTTTCAGTCCTACTAGCTCTGCTTAATCACCTCATAATAACTCGGGAGCTTCAACCCTGCCAATGCCCCATTCTACAACAAAACCTCAGCTCTTTTATTTGGTAAAGTTGTGCCGTATTTGTGGAATCCTTACACATTTAACTGAAAACATCACTGTAAGTTTTATTTCATTACTGTTTCTGCATCTACAATACTTTATTCCTCATATGTTGATAGACAGCCATTTTAGGAACATGCATATAAAATAATAAGGGAACGGGCTCGGACATTTAATGAATTAAATATTTATCTTCTATGTTTGCTTAAGAGTCTAAAAATAAATAAGTTCATATTCAGTTTCTCTTGAGAACAAAAGATTTACTGGTATCATTAAAAATAGTTAAAGTATCCATTAAGTCCTTGAGCTGTACATTGCATTGTAAGAAGTGCACTTTACTAAAAAGTTAATTAGTAGTATTCATTGAAAAAATGTATAATAGAGTAAAACAACTGGTATTTCATCAATTATTTTTCCAGATTTCAGCGGGTGAAACATAAGAAATTAAGTTTAATATATAAAAATAAAATATACAGTTTTACATTATTTTATACTCCCAACATTTTTAGCCTTTATAGCTGTATTTTCTATATCCTTAACTACGTATTTGTCAGTAAATGCATATGTGTCACATCCATTCAGTTCACAAATGTCACTGTAGCTTTTATAATATTCTGTAATATTCCAGTTTAATATTTCTGTCTCATATCATGAGCTGCAATAAAGCCACTAAAAACTTGGGTTAAAAATGATAGCAATTCATCATTTTCATGATTTGGAGAATGAGTTGGATGTTTCTTCTGGTTCTTTGCCTGCACTTATCAGATGTCTCAGTAAGTGGGAGGCCTCCCATGATCCCAGACACCAGCCGGATTTCTTGTGCAATGCTTTAAATGTAATTCTCCAAGAGGTCAAATACCAAAGCTACAAGTCAGCATAAGGCCTGAGCCCTAAAGCCAGTTCTGCTCCAGGTATGTAGTCAAAACAAGGAAGAAGATCACTCTAGACTCAAGGGAATGTTAAGTGGCTCCAATTTTTCTGCAGGGCATTGTCAAGTTTCAGAACATAGGAAAGAATTAGGGAGAAATTTGTTCAACTATTTTGAAAAAATTCTACCATAAAATGAATTTGCAAATGCATAGCAAGAGCAAATCATCATAGTGTTTAAAAAGCACAGAACCAGAAGGAAAGATCACTATATTTAAAATGAGTTCTGAATTGAATGTTTGATATAATCAAAAAAAAGAGGAATCATGAATATCTGGATCAGGGTGAAATTTTTACAATGTATGATATGAAAAAAGCAACTGATGTGATAAATTGAAGTAAAAAATTATTCATACAATACACATGGTGTTGTGTAACCATGCAAGAAATTTAGGAATGAAATCTGTTGATTTATATGGAAGAATAAAGTTTTTAAAGTATATCATAGTAATATTTATTAGGTAAAACCTATAAAAACAGCCACCAGGATAAAAAGATCCTTGAAATTTGCTTAGCTTTAGGATACTTGAACAAAAAGATAATATACTAAATAGATAGAGGGTTGGACAGAAGTTGTTTAGCTGTAACAGTCTCAGATGAAATTACTCATATGCAAAACAAACACAATGGCATAGATTTCAAGTGGTTTTCTTTTTGACTCCAAATTATTTCAGTTCTCCTTCCTTTATGTATAACTTTTATACTACATGGGGTTTCTTTATAAATAGAAATGAGTGTAGACAGAATCATGTTTCTTTTGCGCAGTTTGTGAGAAAGCTCACTTCCTCCCTGCGTATTCTTTGAGTAATGTCCTCAGGTTTCCGTTGACTGAATTAATATGGATATAGCAGTAAGTGAGGTTCACCGTGCCTTGTTTAATTTTTATCAAGGCTGCTTCCTGTGGGTTTAAAAACAATTACTAAATCATGGGCAAGTGGATGAACACGAACGGACACTGATTTTGGACGGAGAAAATAAACACAAGGAAGTGAAATAGTGACCTACATTCTCAGAGTATCACTTAGCTCTTGAAATTATTCAAGCACTCTATTTTTCATATAGTTTTAATCACTGAAGAGATGAATGAGATCAGCGAATAAGTCTAAAAGATAGACTTTGTCAGCTAGCTTAGGAAATGGAAGAAAAATATTAGTAGTTCCAGAGAAAATAATTTCATAACGGAAAACAAAGGTTTATTTATTGAGAGATGTATGCTCCAAAATGCATGAAACAAAGGTAATAGAACTGCAAATAAACTAATCCACAAGTATAGCTAGAAGTTATAATGTCCTTTGTCAATAATAGAAACTGTATACAAACAAAACTTGGAGACTCGAAGTAGTTATCAATTTATACTACAATTAAAGAAATTTCAAAAAGCTTAGAAGAGTTTGATCAAGTCTCAAGACATGTATTTTTAGGGGACATAATGTAAAGCACATTTTGTTCCTCAAATTTTAGTACTTTATTTGCAAGTAGAGCCATTTGAACAGTATTACAATGACTTCAGAATGCACACCAATGCATTGTAATAAATGAAGGATATAATTATTGTTTTTATATGCTCATGAAACAGAAAATCAGAGTGTCAAAACTAGAAATGTACAACCCAAAGCACTCAGGATCTTCTTGCAAAATGGCCAGAGCCTCACCCCTCATAGCCACAGTGCTGAGACAGCATGCTGATATTTGATTTTTGACAGGCAATTTTTATGCCTCTTTTCTTGTGCAAACCCCTTCAATTTTGTAACAAATCAATCTTTATTTAGATATATAAATCATTTCATATTAATGCAAAGTTCTTAAAGTGTATTTTCTGATATGACAGCACTTCATGCTGTAGCCCACATTTACATATTTCTCATTTTAGCTCTCATAAAATCAGCCATATTTTTGTTTAAGAGCTTGTAAGGTATCCCAGGTTATGGCGTTTGCTATAGTTTTTGTAACAAACTCATTACCAGCTTTCTAACTTTAGAAGGGCACTGTTTATTTTTTTAAAATATGAATATTTACAGTATGCAATATGATGTTTTGCTCTACCTTGAAAAATAGCCACAATTAAGCTAAGATAAATATCTCCCCTGAAATTTTACTCAACTCTGAAATGTTCATTTAAAAGAAATTGCACAGCAATTTAAATATAGTTATCAACAAGTGCCATAATTAAGGGTCCTCATTAAGTTTGAATATTTGGAATGATAAATGAATATTAGAAGAGGTACTTGTATGCAGTTTCTCATACTATTGGTTATGGGAAAAACTACACCAACCATTGTCTCTATTTTATATTTTTATCAAATAGTGCATTACCAAGAATCATTTATTTTACTAGGTCATTAGAATAAAGTCCTCTAAAATAGAAATAGTAATGTGAATATTTATGAATTTAATTAAGTGGGGTGGGATTTTTTAGATAATATTTAGACTTCTACCTATCTAATTTCCTTTTAAGTGACTATATTCAGTAGACTGAGGAAAAATCGTTGTATGTATGTAAATAAAGATAATTTATTATACAGAGTGCAGAACTTAATTAGATTTGAAATAGGTATAATTTATTCAAATATTAGCTCCTCATTTTTTACTTTAATTAAAATATGAAAAATGAAATATCATATTTCATTAGTGGAGAAAAACGAAGACTGTTAAGATTCACTTTCCTGGGTTAATACATAGGGTTTCAAAAAAGTTTATTCTGATTGCCTATTTATCTTACAGTAAAGATTGGCAAGAAACAATCTTTCCTTAAATTCATGAAGAGATTTTTGGGAGGTTACAAATAGCTAATATATATAAATATAGGTCCTAGATTATTTATATGAGTTTATTTTTTAAAAAGCTAGAAATCGTGTCACTAAAATGCTATCCTGTATTTTAGAACTTCTGGTTAATATGCGTTGATTTAAACTTTGATTGTATTTTTAATTGCATTTATTGGTATATTTTAGGTAGAAATTACAATCTCATTCATGAAGAATTTGTACGTGTACATAATGTACCTTGATTCTTTTTCTGCCCATTCCCATGCCTTTCCCTCGACCCCTCCATTCCCTGTGTTCCAAAGCTGTTTCCATTTCTTCCCTCTCTTTAACTTTTTTCTTCCCTTACCCCGGTTGTCCTTTCCCTCTGATATTTTCCTATTTCACAATATCTATTATTTATCCTGGTCCTCATTCACACCTTCCATTTCTCACAGCAGAGAAACTATTCAGTATTCACATGTGTGCCCTATGTATTTCATTTATGAGTGTGGTTCCAAGGTGCATCCATTTAGCTATAATTGTCTCAAGATTATCTGTATCATTTTCTTAAAAATCCTATCTTCTTATTCACTCACCAGTACGTGGGATTTTGGACTACTGATTGTATTTTAGAATTTCTTGATATTAAGCACGTTCACATCTCAAATTGTTCTAGAGAGCGTTTCAAATCCTGGGAACGCTGTTCTCTGTGCAGTGCAAGTCACCACATGGACTGGCCTTGTGCATAACAAGTGTGGCCTGGAGCTAATCCCACGCGCGTCTGGTCTGAGCCATTGGAAAGACCTCGCTCTTCAGTCCCATGCACGAGTTCACGCTCAGGGCGGATCGCCGGCTCCGCTCCCACCACTTCCTTCCGCACAAGGGAAGCGGAGCTCAGAGGGCTCCGTGGAACCCCGGACGTGGTGCGTAACCACAAGTGTGTGAACGGGATCGGTGTCAGAGCCGCTGAACATTGGGGTAGCTTATCCCCCAGCAGGACGTAACCAAACCACTGCTCTGGTTCTTTTTTCCTGCTATAGAGGAATTACATGAGCGATAGTTCTCCCTAAAACACCGCAAAAATTGCTGAATATCCTATCCTCTATCATCGGTTTTGTTCTGTTTTATTTGTCTACGGTATCGGGGATAGAACTCAGGCCCTTGCGCTTCCAAGGTAGGCGTAGTACCACTTAAACTAAATCCCCAGGCCCTAATTAATTATTATTTTACTTTGAATGTCAGCATATGTACTAATAAATGCACATATGCTTTGTAAATTAAATACGTATTTTGAAAATGAAATGAATTTTTGTCGATTTAACAGGAAATACAGCCAGGCGTGGTGGCTCACGCCTGTCATCCCAGCACTCGGGAGGCAGAGGCAGGAGGATTGCTGAGTTCGAGGCTTGCCTGGGCTACATAGTGAGCTCAGAGTCCCCGAACTACAAAGTGAGACCCTGTCTCAAAAAAAAAAAAATTAACAGGAAATACATAGTGGCTTAGAATTTTACTGTGTGTTTCCTTATGAAATTTGGAATGACATTTGAAAAACACGTAAGTGACAAACATAATGGGTTTTGCTACTTAAGAGTCAGCACTTGTGTTTATGCATAGTGGTTTGCTAGGAATAATTTGTCACCAGTATTTTCCAAAATAAAGCATCACATTACGCATTCATAGAGCTGACAGAGGTCTTGGCGAGTTCTCGTACATATCTATGGCTTTTTGAAGAACTATATATAACCTCTCTATCCTCTGCCAGACAGGCAAATAAAATTCTTCGATAATGGGATTATGTAGAAGGTGACTGAATATTAATTTGAAGTGATATGCTATAGCACTCAGAGATTTAGGTGTATATTTATCATGTTTAATAAAAATTTGAAACTATTTCTTGAGGTTTGAAAATACACGTTTTCCCGGCAAGGCTTAGAATAATTTAATTCTGCCTTATTTTTATATTTGTCTCATTTCTTTAAAAGTCTTTCATCTTAGGATTTTTAGGTGTATGAAACAGTTGAAGAATTACAGTCGTTAACTGAAGCTGAATACGTATGGTAAATATCATCTGTTAATGTCTTTCTAGAATAAGAATTTTAAAGACTGTATGTATTTAATTTTTTAAAATGCATCTGAAATGGCATCTCACTTAAACTGCTGCTCCAAGTGTCCAGTATCTTCCCATTTGTATGGTGATGACCAGCATTTATGGGGTGAATGATGCCTGTAACCGCTGCCTAAACTCTCTTGTTGGGTAAAGGTTTCTCTGTTTTCATCTCGAGGAAGAGAATTGGTGGTCTTGCCTGTCAATGACCACTCAAGCTTTTGGGGGGTGTCTCTCATCTACGTGCAATAGAAATATAAAATAATAAGAGCTTCACATTGGCGTTTAATAGGAACCTAATGTGAAGAATATAGTAGTAACAATTAAAAATTCATAACAACTATGTGACTTTTTAAAAACACAAAGCAACCTAGCCTGCTTAAACTGAGGGCACACGTACCACATGCAAAGAAAGAGAAAAAGTGTTCTCATTGAAAGATTTATTTCATCTTTGTATTAAAATAATCCACCACTGTTTCAAGAAAAATAAATGTAGAGTCACGAGCATTTTATTTGAACACAGTATGAGAAATAATCTAATAAGCATTCCAATTTGCCTGATATTTAACAAAGGACAAGTGGATTATCTATTTCTTTTGCAAAGTTAAATTGCTTTTTAATCAAAGGAACATTTTAAATAGTGAATTATTTTTACTATAAAAATAATATGTACTCATTGTTGAACGAAAAGAAAAGGTAAAGAGTAATTTAAAAAATCAAACATAATCCCACTATCTGGTGGCAGTTATTAATACATTGGTGTGTTCCTTTCTATAATTTTTATTATTTGAGTTCAGTATCTGGCATTTCCTGATAGAAACAAGCTGCTTAATTCTCTCTTTCCAGGTAGTACTATAATGTAAACAATTTCCTAAGCTATTATTTTTAAATGCGGTTTTTCATAGCTGTATAAAATTGCATTATATGATTTTGCCACAATTTATTTAATATGTTAATACTGGGATTTCACTATTGTTTGTTGTCTTAGGTCACCTTTCTCTCCATGCTAAGACAAAATATTTGATAGTCAGTTTAAAGGGGAAACGTTTATTTAGTTCAAAATGTGTAGAAGTTTCAGTCTGTAATTGGCTGGCTCCAAAGCATGGTGCATGGCAGAGCACGGTTCATGTCAGACAGAGGACACCAAGGTAATAAGGGGCCTTAAGGGGATCTTTCTGTGCCTTTTACATCACCCAGAATACTTAGGGCAGGAAGCACTCACACCTCTGATCCTAGCGTGCATGGCATCCCACACCCTGGGCTCAGCCACCACTGAAAAAGCCCCACCTATGATTGCCTTGAGGCTTTGAAGGGACTGTCTGGGCTGCTTGGCTGAAGGGAGGCCCAGTCAAGTGAGGCTCCTCCCCCCAGAATATCACAAATGGAGCAGATGTTTCAAAGCAGGGACCCAGCTTTATTTTGTAACAAGCACTTAACAGTAATTTTTATCACCTTACTAAAACATAGTAAGACAAAGCACTCGGGGTGACCTCTCAAGCCATGAGGCACACGTGTGGCGGTCTCTGCTGACTCATTATTACATAGTAAAGTCCCTTCCTGCGCTTGTGCTGAATGATGGGCCTGTGTCTTCAAGTGCTCTTGGACACCCTCAGGCCCCTGGGATTTGACACATCGCACAGCAACTTCCTACAGGGACAACTAGACAAGCCAGATTATTTGTTTTAAATGTTTTGAGTTTGTCATAAGTATTGTTTCTTTGAGCAAAAACAATTCTAATTCAAATTAACTTTGGTAAAAAATTAGACCACAAATGCTACTGGTTAAATCTAAGACTCTCTGGAGACACAAGTAGCCTGTGTTGGGTCGTAGCTCAAACTTTTGGTTATAAGTTAACACTAAAATTCCAGTCTTGATTCAAGTTGTTCCTATGTCAGGCCAGTCATAACTTGAGGGTCCATTGTATCACATAGGTTTATCTAGCTTATATTTACATAGGTGATCTATTTACTCGGCTATCAGATATTCTATGCAAAATAAAAAATTTGCATTATTTAATCCCTAATTGTCTTTTGATTCGAGGACAAAACAATGTTTGAGAAACTCAATATATGTCTGTAGACCATACTCCACCGACTTCACAGGGGTCTTACATGATTCAGTGTTTTCTTGAGATAACCAGACTTACCTATTTTTTACTCTGAACTATAGAGCAAATATCTGGCGTGTTTTACTAAGCACGCATTTTCCATAGCATTTTTATCTACCAGTACACTCATCTTTTATATTCAACATCTATACACATCTTGGATTCTTTGTAAACCATAAATGACTCAATCAAGAAGAAAATATTTCATTCTTACTAGTAGCAGAAGGAAGATTTATGAAAATAGAGAAGGAAAACTAGAGATAAATGAGGAGACATGGTCTTTCCTTGTTAAACTTTAGTTCATTTGGTACCATATGAAAAAAGAGCCCAGAGGTTGTGAGATCAAAATGAAAATCTTGTGAAATTAAAACATGATAATTTCCACAAGTTGTTATAAGTACATCTCTGAAACTCGTATACAGCTTTCTAATCTATTCTTCTCAGCATATTTCCTACACATTGGAATAGATGACTTTCTTATTGAAGTTTAAAGCAATTAAATGAAACTATATAGTATTTTCTTGACCTATATTCCACAAAGGTACTTTTACCTTTAAAAGTCTATACATTTTAGTCAAATGTGGAATAAAATGTCAGCACAAGTCAGATATATAAAAATGAATCCTTGTATTTTGTTTTAAATAACACGGAGTAGGTTTGAATGACTACAGTAATGCAATGTACTTTGTACATACATATTTACATTGAATATTAGGTTTGTCAACCACTGAAAAAATATTCTAAGGATGGCATTCTTGGCCAGGCGCTTACAAAGCAGAAAGGTACTTTCACTCACCGCAGTGCTAAGTGCATAAAGACAGCCAGGCAGTGTTGGTTAATACGACAAATGGACTTTGTAAAAAGTCAGTGAGACATTTGTTGTAATTTTTTGACTAACATCTTTCAGAGAGTTGAGAGGCATCTGATAATTTAGGTAAGCACGTACAACTTGAAATCAACAAATCTTTAGCGCTGAGGAACTACTTAAGCCCCACATAGCAAATTTGGCCAGATGATAAGAGCACTACTGTTTTCAAGAGAAAAATCCATTTTCTCTTGCACATATTTCAGTAAATTAGAATTATCAGTCTTGAAGTCACTAGTTTGTTTCCTTTTACATATCAGTATATTGTAGTATATTCCCCAGAGCAAGAGAGGAAATTAATGAACCCAATTCAACCACCATTTTAATATAGACTATTTTACATTAATCATATCTCACCTATAACAACAACAAACAAAACCCTGGAAAACTGCATGTCAGTGGCCTATCAAAGGATACCAGGAAGGATATGTGAGGTGCCTAGGGGATTTCTTCTCTGCAGAAGCTTGGATATTTCTTTATATTTCAGAGTCTGCAAATAATGAGATTATTTTCTTGTCACCTTTGTTCTAATTGGAAAAAAACAATAAAAGTTTTACAGATTTCCATAGATAACAGTAGCAGAAGGCAAAAATCTGTACTTCTCAGCTTTAATTCATTGTAAGCCTTCCTATGCCTCTGTCTTACAGCTCAGAACAGTATTTTCTGTTATCCTTGTTTAAATATATGACTTCTCTTCAGCACTCATGATTTCTGAATGATACTGTCTTTGAACCATAAATTAATATTGCAAATACTACTAGATTATGCAACTGGTAAAATTACTCTCATTATTTTCCTCTAGTGCCTATTTCTTATATTTTCACAATAGCATATTTATTCTGTAAAAGAAGAAAAGGAGAGAAAAATAGACAGTCATTGTCCATGTGGACTCAGTGTACTGATTATCCAGTCATAGGAAAACTAATGTTTCTTTAATGGTGGTGATTATTAAATTGGAGAATAGGCTATGAGCAATGCAAATCCACTAAAATACAACTGAATCTGATAATAAATTATCCTGACTGCCAGAACACCATTTCATCCAGGTGGTCTGAAAGATTTATTGCATTATTCCATGCACTTATATTACTCTGTCCTAATAAGTTACACACTAGGTGAGTCCTGAGTTTTAAGAAAATATAGAAGATAATCTACTCGAGCTCTTTTGATGGAGAAAATTAATTTGTCTATCCTCAGTACATATCAGCTTTGATACTTTTCAATAGAAATCAAGGCACCTTCATATTTGCCAAATTACAGTTATCTGAAGTCTTTGATTTTTGAAGTCAGAAACTTGCTTAATTCAAAGGGTCTCTTTCATTTTGGAGGTAAAATCCCCACAGACACAACCCACACTCCCACAGGGCAGTGTACAGGCTGCTGTTACTGTATTATGCTGCAATTGATGTTTTCTTACTGTCGCTATTACTTGGTCCTGGTTTCCTTTAGAAACAGGAAGGAGATTTAAGTGAGGTAGAATTTGAAGAGACAGCTAAACAATACAATTTAAGGGTCAACATGAGCACAACTTTAATTGTAATAAATAGCACTGTATTTTTCTATTTAAAATGAAATATTCTTGGTAAAGTACTGTTGGTAACACTGTAGTTTATTTTCAACTTACATACTATTCCTAGTTTTAATAAAAATTTTAAGTGATGGTGAGAGAGCTTTTTTGCTACTTTTCCATGTTTATGGATTGTCTTGTGAAGAAATGATGTTTGTAAACTTTATCCCTCAAAACTACAGACAAAATAAGTTAAATAACAGAGCTAATTTTGAAAGATGGTGTTGAAACCTGTTTAATTTCCTCAAATCTTCAAAGTCCCAACAACAGTAATGTATCATTTAGAAAATGTGGAGTGATATTTTTTTTTAAAAAACTCCAAAAATTGCAATGAAAGCTTACTTGTAAACAAACACTAATTTTAACTGAAAATTTTCTAGTAAAAGTACCACATTAAACCTAAAGAGCCTTGCCTGTTTGATTTGCCTTGCTGTCTACATTTTTTTTTCTTCCATCTCACTCAGTTTTTGTTTCACAGTTGTCATCCGAATCATTCAAAGAAAGGAACCCAAATCGTAAAATTGGGGCTTTATTCAGAACAGTAGAGACCACATTTCAGTCTCACCGTATCCAGCAGAATTCCATTTCCTGTTCTGAACCTTCTCTTCTGAACTTTTCTGGACATTCACGTCATAAACATACAGTTCAATATTTTTTTTCGAAGACGACTGAGAAAAAAATCGTCTTACCTCTTCAATGTTTCTTCTTACTGATTTTCTTTTTAGAGATTAAAATCATCTTGAACAAATGTGGTTCTCTGATTTGCTCTGCTTTTCTCTCCACCTTGCAGACGGTACCGAATTTGAACATTTGTCCCTCTTCTTTCGCTGCTGTTGCAGGGGCCGTCACTGCTGAAGTTCACCCTTCCCTCCCTCTTCCTCCTCCTAGATTCCTCTCTTGGCCCTTCTGTCAGCAGTCTACATAATAGATGTACGGACATACAGCAGTCATTTCAGGACATCGTCTATGCCAAGGCAGGAACATCACAGCTGAACTTTCAGAAAGACCTGGTGTCCCGAGGTAGCACTAGAATTGTCTTCCAAACACAAGACCACTTATCTATCCTGCAGATGCTATTTCTTTGCTTCTGACTTTACTATTTACCACCAGTGATACAAATAGCCAAAAAGGAGAAAATGAAATATGCTCTTTGGTGGAGAAATACATGTGGCTATATGTCCAAAAGACACCTAACTGTCAAGCGTGGCATAGTGGCGTATGTGTGAAGTCCCAGCACTCTGACAGGCTGAATTTGGAGGGTGGCAACTTGACACCAACCTGTGCGATTTAGTACTCAGGAAGAACCTGTCTCATTATAATACAGTTTGTAAAAGGGCTGATGTTGCAGCTCAATACAAAGATCCTGGCTTCAATCACCATGACTGCAAAAAGCTGATCATCTTGGGCTGGAGGGTTAGCTCAGTGGTTCCGGTGCCTGCCTCGCAAGCACAAGGTCCTGAGTTCGATCCCTGGTAACCACATACAGTGTTGGGCCTGGAGACTCACGCCCACCAGCCATCAATACCACATACCACAGTGCCAGGCGTGGTGGCTCACGCCTGTCATCCCAGCACTCAGGAGGCAGAGACAGGAGGATTGCTGAGTTCGAGGCTTGCCTGGGCTACATAGTGAGCTCAGGGCCAGCCTGAACTACAAAGCGAGACCCTGTCTCAAAAAAAAAAAAAAGCAAAGTAACAACGTGCAGTGCATTTAGTGTATTTTGACATTCTATTTCAGCTGAAGTCTGTTAAACCCAATGTTGAAAGGAGACCTTTCCTATGAGAGGAGACGAATCCTGACAATTTCATTCCTCCAGGGTCTGCACAAGAACAGATAATGTCTACAAATAAATGAAACAAAATTTAACACATTTCCTTGTTTTTTTGTGTGTGTTTTTTTTTTTTTTGAGACAGTGTCTCACTTTGTAGTTCAGGCTGGCCCTCAACTCACTATGTAGCCCAGGCAAGCCTCGAACTCAGCAACCCTCCTGTCTCTGCCTCCTGAGTGCTGGGATGACAGGCGCGAGCCACCATGCCCGGCACTGTGGTATGTGGTATTCATTGCTGGTGGGTGTGACTCCCCATGGCTGGTGTTTGTGGTGTGTGGTACTGGAGGATCGAACCTTGCTAGGCAGGTGCCAGAACCACTGAGCTAAATCTCCAGCACCCTTAACACATTTCTTAAGGAAGATCATACAGGAAAATTTTAAGACAAGAATTTCTAAATTGGAGCAGAACCTATAAAATGAGTGATCAATGAATGTAAAACTTTCATTGACATATAAGTAAAACAAGCCACAGATTTGTAAAGTAATAAAGATGGTAGTTAAACCCTCTGCTGATATGTCAAATGTAAGTACTTGTGTTACTAATTCATTGTTAATAAAGTTATTTTAGTCATGTTTGTTGCTTTTCTAACATTGCAAATTCAGATATAATTTTGTAATCTTAATTAGAATATACTGTGACATAATTGTAGAGGAAGATAGATAACATACTGATATCAAGAAAATTTTCTTGAACTATTCTAGGCTTTCTTGTGGTATTTGATGTATTTTAGAAAAACTTATTTAGATGAATAAGGTTACTTTTAACTCTGTATTTCATTCTCTAAATATGACAAAAACAAATATATTACTGAAAATCTTTCCTAAATTTTTCAATAAAATTTCCTAAAATTTTATGTTTTTTTAATTTTTTTTTGAGACAGGGTCTCACTTTGTAGTTCAGGATGGCTCTGAGCTCACTATGTAGCCTAGGCAAGCCTTGAACTCAGAAATCCTCCTGTCTCTGCCTCCCGAGTGCTGGGATGACAGGCGTGAGCCACCACGCCCGGCACTGTGGTATGTGGTATTTATGGCTGGTGGGCATGAGTCACCATGCCCAACATTGAATGTGGTTACCAGGATTGAACTCAGGGCCTTGCCCTTGCGAGGCAGGCACTGGAACCACTGAGCTAAATCTCCGGCCCTCTTCATTTCAATTTTCAAAAGGGCCTTAAAATAACCTTACTACTGATTCTTTTTAAATTTTTATTTAAAAATTTTTTTTTTTTTTGGCAGTACAGGGAATTGAACTTGGGCCCTTATGCTTCCAAGATAGGCACAGTACCACTTGAGCTAAATCCCCAGCCCCTGATTCCTTTTTGTAAATTGAATTCATTATTGGTACATTTTATATACAGCTCCCATGAAGATTGGGGAATTTGTACCAGTAGATGACACGAGTTAATTCTCATTTTTACCTCTATCCCTACCCATCCTACAAGCCCCCACCCCCTATATACATGTGCATTCTCTTTTTAAATCATATTTCTTCTTTCCCCTCATTACTTCCCCCTACCAATTTTCCCTTTGACTAGAGCATCTTCTGTTAGCTCATGTGAAGTCACTGCTAACTTTGGGGGCCATGATTCAGAACTGAACCCTTAGACACAACATCTGGATCAGAGTAGCAGTGGGCAGCATTGCTGACTCAGGAGTAGCTCAGGCAGTTCGGGATGAACATATGGCCAGCGATAAAACATTTGTTTTGTCTCAGCCAGTTTGGCCTATTCATTCACTGCCATCTAAGTGATGATTAAGACTTAATTTACAGTTACTTTCAGAGGAGATGTATAGAAATAAATTCTGAGTCATTCAGTGAAATGTGAATAGCATATTAGCTTAATTCTCAAGATTGGTTAAGAGTAAAATATAATCAAATCTTCCATTAAACACTTGGAAAAGCACAAGCGTTATGAAAATGGTTGATAGCAATAATTCTGTTTTTGATGAAAGGCTTATAAAACGCAGCAAACAAAGCCATGTTTTCTGCGCATTAAAAATAACACGCACACCCTGCCTCACTGCGTGTCCTATATTCAGCACAATAATTAGAACAAACTGCTTTAAGGAAAAAAAAGTTACACTGAGAATTATTTTATTTCCTTTTAGTTCTGCTTCAAAGATGCACAGTGATAAAAGGTGTCTGAAAAGCAAGGTGGTTAATTACGAGGGTTGTTCTGCTCCAGGCACACATTGAAGGTGCAATTATCCTAAAAACAAGATGGATGACTATTTCAGATGCCCACTTTTAAACCTACATCAACACAAAGGTTTTATGAGTGATAAATTGATTGTGTCTTTACTGTTTTCTCTAATTATTTTGTGAATATGAGGAAAGAAAGTAATAGACATAAAATTGAATGTCTCATCATTTAGGCAAAATACACGGATTGTTACTAAACCTTTTTGTAGACTGAAACAATTTGACTAATATATTTTGTTTGTCCCATTTCCATTCCTCAAAATCTCCATCACACTGCAATGCCATTTTAAGGCAAAAGGAAGTTTTCTTTAAAAGACAGGAAAGACAACAAAGTCTAGGAAGAAATAGAAAAAAAAACTATGACTAGAGCAAATTCATTTTTAAGGTGCTCATGCTTTGGGACAAAACTCACACACTCATGGGTAGTGCAGTATAGATAATTAGAAAATGTCTTTCCCTTGACAAGAAACATGACATTTACAAAAAAAAAATCAGAATTTTAGGGATTTTTTTTTCTTTATGACATATAACACATAGGCCTACAGAAAGTTATGTTACAAAAAGTCAGAAGTCTCTCCCTCATTCTCTCTTGCTTCCTAAACTCTTAGAAATGTCAAGCGGAGAAGCTTCATGTTTCTATACTATTGACAAATAGTTTTACTGCGTCTTCCATTCCTAACAACTACGTTTCTAGCAACCACAACTGGCAGTGTCACCACGCCGCCTCTGCCTTCCATGCAGGACTGAAATTATGATCCCAAATCAACCCCTCTTCAGTCAAGAAGGTTCCAGTATCATGTCACAGTGATGAGGAAGATGACTAAGACCACGGGTGTAGACTACATATGTTTACATATAGTCCTATGTTACATCCCACATAGAACAATATCATCTTCCTATGTATAATTACTAGAAAATTCGGCACTAAATATTAGCAATAGTATTCATTGTGTATTGAAATTTTCTAGTATTGAGGTACTGGAATTTTAAAAAATAATTAGTTAACATAAATTATTAAATAAACAAAAATTGTGATACACTAGGTAAATGAAAATTCAATATGTTTGAGTTGTACTCACAGTAAGAAACTTAGCAAATTAGATATGGATGATAAATTCTATATATAAATTGCAGTATGTGCAAAATGCCTATGGGAATCATGACAGTTCTTGTGATCCTTTGAAGCTGTCTGCTTAAGATTCAGGGAAGAGAGATGTGGGTTTAGTGTCACTTCTTTAAGAATTTTTCTGCACAGACAAGTCAGTACAATAAGAAAAGAGGGAAAAACTAGGAAGGAAGAAGTAAGCATTACTCAACATTTGTGTAACCTAACTTGGAAAGAGAAAGTACAAGAAATGCAAAAAGAAATTACTGCAATTGATAAGTGCATGTAACAAGATGCTGAAGCCCAAAGCTACTACCACTTATTTTATATTTATGCTTTTTCTTCCCTTTCTTCCTTATCTTTCTCTTTCCCTCCTTCAGGTCACTGCCTCACTCCAAAACATCTACTTCCTTGTTTCCTAGCTTATCTTTTTATTTTGCTCTTAAATTATTCACATCTTAAGTCTCTCATATAAGCGACACAATATTATAGTTAGAATTCTGTAACTACATTTATAGTCACACTACCAAAACATTACATATCCAAGAATAAATGCTCTATAAGTTATAAAACATCATCTCACTGAAAACTATTAAAAATGGAGGTATACTTAAAAAGGCAAATGGTGAGCTCTGATGAATTATGAAAGGAATTAAAATATAAAAATTCTGCTTAAGTTTTCTACAGATTCAGTGTAGAAATTTTCAATGCAGTATTTTCAATGCAATTGAAAATAAAAATTAGGTAAATGCAAAAATAACAAGAATACCACAGGTATCTATAACAATTTTACCTTGGCTATTAACAGTCATTAACTCAGTGAGCATGGAATTGTCACAGAGGGATGTAGTTATTCACAGAAAGATTGCTTGAACATTGAGACAGAACTTCACAATCACAGACTCAGGTGTGATACTCAGTTTGTAGAAAATGAGACTATTTATTTTAATTGATTTTATCAATACATTTTATACATACATTATGATAATATTTAACTTTGAGACCTTTTACCTGAATATGACACATCTCGATTCTCCCTTTTCCCCTTTAAAGGACATTATTTACAATAGTATCCAGCTGACCACACAGTAGTACAGAAGTAGGAAGAATTTTCTTTACATATTACAGCATGAATAAAAGTTAGTCGCAGATTGATTATGAATTTCAAACTAAAGACAAATTCCATTGGAAAATAAATTTGTTATTTTGACGTAAGAAATACTATTGTTTCTGCAGTTTATGAAGCCCTGTCAGGTGAAGGAAGACACTATTTCAATTTAATAAACAGTATTAATTTTTCACCATTACTTGAAAGCAAAGACAAGTGGAAGATTGTGTCTCCAATACATGAGACTGAAAAAGAGCACACATTCAGAATGTATGGGATACAGACACACACACACACACACACGCACACGCACACTCTCACATAGGCCTGTGTTCACATATGGTTTTACTTACTAAAGTAAAGCACTAGATTTCCTGTGATCAAGATTTGTGTGCATATGTGATTAATATATATTACAGTTGCTATCAGCACTGTTTAATTATTCTAACTGTACACAGGAACTTATTTCATGTATACTGTTTTCAAGATCACAAACTTCCTAACATTCTCCTACTGTTCTTTTCTCCAGATAAATAAAATGAATAAAAAATATTTTCTGATAAAGACAGTTCTAATCATGTTCTAATCAGTTCCATGATTTGTGCACTATGAAATGCATTTTAACATAAAAACCTTGTTTTTAAAATTTTAATGGGTCTTTGACTGATATTTATTCATCCCTAGTACCTGCTAAAACATATAACTGGTATTTATTCATTAATCAAAAATTCTGTAATTCTTCTGACGTAGCATATACTGGCTTAGGGGAGACATAGTAAAACCCTCCAAGATAAGATACTGAGCCTATGTTATAATTCCTTTTTAATTTTGGAAAATGATACATTCATTTTATGCTAACATTGTCCGAGTGCTGATACTAGAGAGAAAAAGGATGAAAGAATTTTAGCAGAGTATTAAACAGAAATTTACAGCTAGCATAATCCTTAATATTCAAGGTTAAATGCAAATGTAGCTCCATTTATTGTATCTTTCATAGTGTTAGCATTAAAAATGCCTTATGTCATTTAATTTTTACCCAGTGGAAAATATACTTTCTCGTTAATAATTCACACTCTCCATTCTGTTGTTTTTCTACACCAGATAAATCGTGTATCTCTCATGAACTTTAACATAAATTAATGAAAACATTTAAAGAATACATTCATAAATGCTAAATAAGTGTCATAAGGATGTGCCACGAATAAAATCTAAAATTGTGTAAAACAGAGCTATAATCTGTCTTTAATAAATCAGAAATGAATTCAATGGAAATAGCAAATGTTTATTGTTAGTAATAGTAAGTAAAAACTGTAAGACATTAAAAAGGTAAATTGTTTGTCTTCATATCATACAGCCAAAAATACATTGAACAGAGTGAGATAAATTAGGATTTGTGTTCATTTATATCCCTTGCTTCACTGAACATTGCTTATTGTACCAAAGTTCTTTAAAAATAGGAATTAACATGAATATTTAACAGATTTCAAATACTCTAATGCACAGATTTACATCGCGTTCCATGCTCTAGACAAACATATTGCACATTAAGGGTTATAAATTCTGCTACTCTCTTTGTTATTATATGAACAATGTGAGCTGAAATTTAATTTGAATCCTGTGGAGTATTGGTTAAACATAACTGATCAGATAAAAATAAGTTTAAGCAATAAAAACTGCAAAATGTTTTTAGATGCTAAGAAGGCTTAATTGTATTTTAATCTTACTCTAACAATTATGTGGAAATAAGGAAACTTACCTCCTAGCACATCTTGAACACTGGGTTTTTCTGGTAATATTTATAACCAGTGTGTCTATTTCAGAAATGTTCTATTTACTGCTCAAATTACAGCCACAAATCTCACAAATTCCAGTCTATGTCTTTAAATTTTGAAACTGACTCGAATTTGACCTTGAAGCAAACAAAGTTATTTAATAATTTGAGTAGGAATAGGTAGTCTACCATAGTAAAAGTTTTTCTTTGGTTGAAAGTTGTATGTTTTTAATATTTTGTTGATGCCTTAAAACATAAGACTGTGGGATAAAGTCATGCAGGTAGGGTACCAGATCTCCATAAATTTCCATTACAATCTCCATATTTCTGCTAGTAGTACATTATAAATGAGTAGTAATAATTTACAAACCTGTTGCACTTTTTAACACTAATCTTTCTATGTTAGGACTTTATGCCCAATTCTCTGGAGTTTAGTTTACCATTTATAATGTTTCAGAAACTATCCAGTCATCAAACTATATAATTCTGTATATCAATTTTTCCTTGTTCTAAGTATTGCTAATCTATCGGTGACATACCAAGAAAAATCTTTACTCTTTTACTTGCCTGTACTCTAATATAAGGAAAGCCATTTATTGTAGGCCAGTAATTTTGAATGCAGTGAAGATGGGTACTTCCTTCCTAAGATCTGGAAAAAAGCAAGTACGCTAATTTGCACACTTTTTTTAGAATAGTCCTGAAAGTCACAGCAACTCTATAAGTGAAAAAGTAAAGGGAATTCAAATCAGCAAGAAGGAAATGTAATTGTCACTGTTGAAAGATCACATTACTTTACATATACAAAGTTAGAGTACCAAAACCATTTTTGAACTAATAAATTAAGTACAAAATTAATATATGTAAAGCATTACCCTATGCCAATAGATAATTGCTAGAAGAAAAATCAAGGTACCAATACCACTTGCAAAACCTAAGGAAAAATTAAGAAACTACCTTAGAATAAATTTAATCAAAGAAATGAAATATTGCTACAAAGAAAACTCTAAAACACTATAAAAATATTGAAGCAAGTACACAAAAAGAAAAGGAAAGATAGCCATTGTCCATAGGTGAGAAAAATCAATATTATTAAAATGTCCAACTACCTAAAGTAAACCACAGGGGCAGCACAACTCATAACAAATTGGTAACAGTATATTTCCCAAAATAAGGGAAGAAACACTGAATTACAAGAGCAATCACAAGCCCAAAGCAGGGGTATTATAACACCTGACTTCAAAATATACCAGAACATGTAGTAATCAAAACAGTGTGATAATGGCATTAAATCAGACACATGGACTAAAAAAGAAATAGACAGAGCTTGGGAGTAAACCTATACATCTGTGGTCGATGGATTTTTTTCCAACAGTAGTTGAAAAGATGCAGTGGAGAAAAATATTTTCCAGAAACTAGGCAGACTCTGTGGGTGCAGAAGAAGGAAACCAGAGCTTTATCAGCCACCATTACCAAAAATAAAGAAACAAACAAAAATTCTCAGAAAAGTAAACATTAACTGAATGATGAAGGAGCCTACAGTATGAGAGAAAATATTGCAGATTACATACCAAAAATGTACCTTCTGCCATATATAAGAACAGTCAAAAATTCAAATAACTGGCTAAAAAAAACAAGCAATAGACCCAAATACACATTTCCCAATGGAGACAAATGGAGAAAACAAAGGAAAATGAAAATAATGCTTCACATCACTAATTGTCAGGTAAAAGCAAATTAAAATCACAGTCAGGTATTATTTTATTGTAATACAAAAGCCTATTAACAAAACCTGAAAAGATTTCAAAAGCTACGACCTATGGGAACACAATCCCACTGCTGATGAGAATGTAAATTAGTACAATTATTGTAGAAAAATCTGAAAGCAGCTCAAAAATTTTTCAAAAGAGCTACGATGCAATGCAAGAATAAACCTTTGGGTATGTATACAATGGATGTGAAGTCACTATGCCGGAGAGGCCCCTACACATTCATGTTGATTGCTCCCGAGTCACAGTTCCCAGGAGACAGAAACAAACAAAGCATCGTTAACTGATGAATAAGCAAAGGAAACGTGATACTTTCAAACAACAGCTGCAGGAAGGTGAACTTTTTATATTCATAAGAGTATGGAAAATCCCAGCAATGATTATGTTGAGTAGAATAAGCTGGGTTTAGAAAAACAATTGCAACACGATTTTATTCATATGTACAATATAAAAATACTGCTCTTTGCCGGGCGTGGTGGCTCACACCTGTCATCCCAGCACTCAGGAGGCAGAGACAGGAGGATTGCTGAGTTCGCCGTGGCTTGCCTGGGCTACATAGTGAGCTCAGGGCCAGCCTGAACAGCAAAGTGAGACCCTGTCTCAAAAAAAAAAAAAAAAAAAAAAAAGAATAGGACAGAAATCGAGTATCTAGAAAAATGTTATTAAAATGGCATTTGTGTGGTGATACTAAAAAGGCATACAGACAATCAATAACAGTATGGAAATGAAAGTCCATTCAAAGTCATAGCAAGATCAAAGTCCTGAGGTTGCAGTTTTCTTGAAATGGAACTGGTAGTCTCTATCAGTAACCGCTAGACCTTGAGAACAGGAGCAATACAATCAAAGATTGGGTCATAGTTGTCACTGAATCTCAGGGGACATTCTTACTGGTAGATCAATTGCAGACATTAACTTTTACTTTTAGAAGATGCGAAGCTACTTGATGAGAAGCGTCAAGATATGATGTAATTTGGTTGTTATATTGGGAATAGTCTAGGAAGGTAGGAAATGAAGAAAACAGTAAAGAGACTAATTTGCAGTTGATTAAAATAACACAAGAAGAAGAATTCCATTGCTTGGACTGGAGTATCTGAAAGTTCCAAGAAAGAGAATTCACAAAGAATGTTATCGTGGCTTGTAGATGTATGTTCCTCAAACTCTCTCTCAAGTGCTCAAAGGTGGGGCTTATCAGAGGCTTCTGGAGTTAAAGTATATGATATTAGGACTGAGGGTGCAGGTTACTAAATTAGTAGACTGACTGGTTTGGCAAAGTTGTGAATATGGATAATGGGAAGGCCCACTTAGGGTGTGGTGGCATTACCCAAAGAGTAGGCAGCCTCCAAAGGATAAAAAGGAAAGGCAGTACGGAAATCAGTGTTGAGATTCCTCTATGAACTAGGATTAGAGGTCTCATTTGACCCTGCTATTCCCCTGCTCAGGTTATACACAAAAGAATTAAAAGACTCATACCACAGTGACATATGTACACCCATGTTTACATACATACACCCACACAGCTCAGTTTGTGATAGTTAAATCTTGGAGACAACTCAAATGCCCATCAACTGGAGCCTGGATAAAGAAGATGTGTGCTTTTTTTTCTATAAAATGGAATATTATCCAGCCATAAAGAATGATAATTTTGGGCTGGAGGGTTAGCTCAGTGGTTCCAGCACCTGCCTCTCAAGTGCAAGGTCCTGAGTTCATCCTCTGTAAGGACATACAATGCTAGGCGTAGAGACTCATGCCCACCAGCCATCAATACCACATACCACAGTGCTGGGCGTAGTGGCTCACGTCTGTCATCCCAGCACTCGGGAGGCAGAGACAGGAGGATTGTGGAGTTCGAAGCTTGCCTGGGCTACATAGTGAGCTCAGGGCCAGCCTGAACTACAAAGCGAGACCCTGTCTCAAAAAAAAAAAAAAAGACAGAGTTATTTGTTCATAAGAGAATTTCAAATATAATATAAACAGATTTCTAGAACTAGACACCCTAGGTTTATGAAATGTGGGTTTTGTAGGATTCCTGGCCATACACAGACATACTGATTGGTGATACATCCCTTCTATATGTAATAAAACTATCAATTGAGGAAGAAAATGTACAGAGGTAACAGAAATATTACTGCACTTAAACCAACTCTTCATCAAAGATACACTGAAAGGAAATAACCATGTGGAATCATGCTTGACATAAATAGCTCTTAAGTAAATGCAAACGAATATCAAATAGAAGTATCACTACATAACTGTCAGAATTGCAGAACTGAAAAACAAGAATCCTGGCCAAATAAATTACTGTCAGGGAAATCAAGACACAAAGATCTTACATATCGCTACTGACATCCAAATACTACAACCATTTGGGTACCAGACTGAAATTATTTTATAAAGTTAAGTTTTTACATACAGGGTGACCCACCAACCCTGAATAATCAGTGTGATTATTGGTTGGTGACCCACCAACCCATAAATCCAGATATTTATCCTAGAAAAATGAAAAATCTTTGTTTGCAAATAACATGATTCAAAATACAGTCTCTCTATTTAGTTACCAGTTATTAAGAATGATTCAGGTAACGCTCACATGTGAACGGATAAATCAGCCACAGAATATCTATGCAATAGAATACAAATCAAAAGGAGAAAGGAGCAAATTATTCATGCACAGAAAATTTTGAATAAATTTTAAATCACTCTGTGAGTATGAGGAGCCAGTCTCAAAGGGCTACATAATATATTATTCCATTAATATGGTATTTTGAGAAAATAAAACTGTAATAGCAGCTGCAGTGGGCTGATTTGGAAGGAAGATAAGAACGGAACGAACAGAAGGCAATTTTGAGGGATGACCAGGCCCTGAACAGTACAGACCTGCATCCTTCAGCCATAAAGGGTACAGCCGTACACACCAAGGAGTTGGTTTTCCTTTGTGTTTGTTTAATCATAATACAATCCAATACTCTTCTGAGTAATATTAACTTTATTTTAAATAAAACATCACAAAAATTGTTTTAAGTCGATTCTGGAAAATATCTGAGGAGTTAATTAGAAAGAGCTACTGTCTGAGCTTGGAAGGCAGCCAGCAAACTCAGCAGACCCACACCCTCTTGACTTGAACGGAGATAGTCAATCGACTGTAAGATATAAACCAGTCCTGAGAATCTGTTTAAAAAATTAAGAGGCTGCCGGGTATGCAAATGAGCTTCAGAGCAGCTACGCTGAAGCTGGTGGCAGAAAATAGTTTGGGACATACGAATCGTAGCCACCCGTCGCCCCCACCTCCGGCACAGGGTGACTCAACCGGAAGGGACCGCACACCCCTCCGCCGCTGCGAAGGGAAGAAAGCGAATGCTCTGCAGTGTTGTGTCTCCGGCTGAGGATCTGGTTCTTCCCTGCTTAATTCTTGGTGCTAGCAGGCAAGGGCATGCGTGCGGGGGTTGCTGAAATTAAACGCCATGTTAGGGAGCCTGCAAAACCAAACTCATACCTGGGAGTGGGCGTTAGGCTCCGAGATGGGTGTTTTCCTACATGTGTGAAGCGCTAACCTCAGAAGAAACAATTTCCCTCCTTTATTTTTTACCATGTAGTTAGAGAATTGCTGATCTAGTTTCAAACATTATTTCTGTTTATGAGGTAGGAAAAAGAGAAGCAGAAATAGGCACCAGTTGCTTCTTTCATTCAATAAAGAATTTCCTCAAGAGAAATTTTGATGTGCATAAGTGGTCGAATTACTACGTAGAAAATTAGCCAAAGGAATTAAGGGAAGGCGGCCCTTTGTTTTGTTCCACTGATGAATATTTGGTCTGGGAGCTGAGATGAAAAGAGTTAGCAGTGAGTAACTAACACTGTCTCAAGAAGCAACTTTTTCTTCCGTTGTGGTTTCTATCCAAATTCTAATGATAGCTCTAATTTTATGTCTTCTTACTGTTTTTTTTTCTTTCTTTCTATTATGTGGCCCTCCTGACCTAGATCTTCATTTTTTCTGTGAAAAGAAAGAATACTGTTCTAAAGTCTTTAATTTGTGTTCATTTCTAGATTTCACTTAATGTTTCACTAGAAATACCCATTAGCCTCCTTCTTATCTTCCTTTTGAATCACCAATCCATATTTTAGTATTCAAAATAACCACAAAATCTATACTATGTCTGCCCAAACTTTCAAGTTTCTTCCAAATTATAGTGCAACACGCTAAAATCAAATAGCAATTTTATAGACAAGAGATGCATTTTATGCTCTTTTCAAAAGTTCAAATGAGGAAAAGTAAACATTTTATAGTGAAATGTTGGAATTACTTGAAAAGTATTTAAGATAAAGATCCAGGAAAAAGGTGATCTTCAAGCATAAAAAGATGTTTCAAAAGGCACCAAACTCTTCACTTTACTTCAGTCTTCAAGCCTTTATAATTGTGAGCAGATGAATTTGCTTGTGTCAAAGTCTGTTGTAATTTGTTGAGACCACACTAGAAAGCCAATACAGAATTCAATCAAAGATCTTTAGGAAAGAAAGACAATTATTGCATTGATAATATACTACTCTGCCTTAAATCTAATTTTCTACCTGACTTTTAACGTGGCATTGTTAATCTTGAGATCTCAACATGAGGCCCGGTTTTGACATGAAATTCAACCTTGGCCTAGATCAATATTTGCTGAAGTACAGTTAAATTAAATATGGAATAGTTAAGCAATGTGCGATTATTCTTTGAGTTTTAGATTTCATTTTCCTATTCAGTTATAGAATACATCTTTGCTGTTATCATATTTGGATGTTACTATGTCTATTTGTTTTATTTTCTAGACATATCTGAATTTCCGTGGTGTGAACTTCTTATACCACACATCACTGTGTCTGACATAAGTAACATGCAGGAACCAATCTCTTTCCTCTCCCCGCACCAGCAGACAGACAAATTAACTGTGTATCTGCAGGTCAACCTCAGAGAGAAAGTGTAACAGGCCAGTTTCTAGATGACTTCCTTCAGTCAACTGTGAAAATGTCTACATATATTGAGAAGAAAAAGCCAAGACATACTTGGGCATGGGCTCTGCCTAGGCCACTGCACTGTAAAACCAGAAAAACAGTTCCGTTTTAGTGTATGTTGTTGCACTGCTATGGCAGATTGCAGATTGGGTAACTTATAAAGAGTGGAAATGTTGGGCCAAAGCCCTGGAAGATGAGAGACCCTAGACTGAGGGCAACTTCCGGTGAGGGGCTTCCTGTTGCCTCACCCCATGGTAGAAGAGAACAAACAAGGGCAAAAAAGGGACAAAACCTGCTTTTATGAGGAATCTGCTTTCACCAAAATGAATATAGTCTTGGGACAACAGTATTGATGTAGAGCAGCAGACCTCCCCTCACTCAGTATCTCTTAGAACTCTGATTCTTACCACTGTTACAACAAAGATGAACTTTCCAAACTGGGCCTTTCTGAATATACTCAAGCCTGCTTTTCTCTTTGGGAAAAGCATATGAACCTCGCATACACCACTCTATCTCCATGGTTCCTTTCAATGTATCTCTTAATTCTCTAGCTCCAGGAGCAAGAGCGATTAGGTACATCCTAATCTTTCTAGATCACAGACAAAAGTGAGTGTTTTATCATAGTTTGCAGCATTCTGAACGCTCTATAAAAGGAGGGCAGAGAAACAGTGAAAATATTGCTCTTGAATTCTCCCTCAAAAGAGTTTTTATATTTGGATCTTCTAATTTATTCCACCGGTCCTTGGGTCTGTTACTTTGCCAGTACCATGCAGTTTTTAGCACGGTGGCTTTATACAACAGTTTTAAATTGGGGCTAGTAATGCCTCCTGCCATGTCCTTGTGACTTAGAATTGCTTTTGCTTGTCTGCATCTCTTGTTGTTCCAGATGAATTTTTGGATTATTTTCCAGAAACAACTTCAGATACACTAAGCCACCTTAGATCTGGCTTCTACCTCATTAGTCGCTGAATTCTCACAGGGTGTGTGTGACACCCTCTACCCTTTCAAGGCACCTTCAATAATAGAAAAATGTTTGGAAAAACAAACAAAAAGACCTGAGAAATGCCTTTAAATGTTTGTTTTAAACACTGGTAAACTAGATCAATACAAGGTCAGTGTGATAAGACTGAAAGAGAAAGATTTCTTACCTAATGTACAAAAACCAACATAGAGTCAAGGAAAGTAGAGAAATAGTGATTACCTGAATTGAGTAAGATTAAAAAAGAAAACAAATGTTTGTCTTTCCCTTTATCTTTATGTATTCTTTGCTTTCAACAAGAATGTATATGCTTATATATTATGTATGCACATGTATATATGTACAGATTTCTTGTTATATGAATATTTCTCTCGGTAGATGTATACACACTGTGTTGAAAAAAATTCAAAAATATTTATTTTTAAATTTCTCAAATATGTAATGTCAGCCTATTGTACTCAAGTGGTGCTCAGATACTAGAGATGTAATTATGAAAATAAAGAAAAGCAAAATTCCCAACAAAATGTGTCCTTCAGAAACTTTAAAAGCTCCAAAGTATGTCTTATAAACAACTGTTATTGTAATTCTTGTCTAAATTCTAGTCAAATTAAAAGACATCTTTATTACCAGCAACTCATTATAATAAATCTTTATTACTTTATTCTCATTGTACTAGACCATGCTTTATTTTTTAAAATACTGACTCTAATGTGATTTACATATAATATACAAAAATAATTAAATAATAAACATTATCATATTTTATCTGTTTTAAGCCTTGGATTTAATTCCAACAAAAATCACTAAAATATTGAGTTCTTATTCTTTTTTTTTTTGAGACAGGGTCTCACTTTGTAGTTCAGGTTGGCACTGAGCTCACTATGTAGCCCAGGGAAGCCTCGAACTCAGCAATCCTGTCTCTGCCTCCCGAGTGCTGGGATTACAGGCGTGAGCCACCACGCCCGGTGAGTTCTTATTCTTATTCACAGTATAAGCATCATAAATTGTTTTTTAATATAAATAACATGATATTTTTGTTTCTATTAAAATAGCACATTATTTATGATTACAATGCATTTTAATATTTTAAACAGTAAGATATGATGAATTTAAAGATAAATGATATATGAACTATAGCAAAATTCAATAGACCAGTAGCCATATAGGAAAGGCAAATCAGAATCATAGCATCATAAAATCATGTAAATTTCAATTCCTCTAATTTCCCAGGCTTTCAGATCCATCCATATTTGCTATTTTTTCACTCTTTGTCTCAAGAGATGTAGTTTATATACAGCATCTGTGGAAAAGATGGGGTTTCAAATCATCCTGGTCACATGTTTATGTTCATTAGATTTATTTCTTAAGATTTATTTCCATAAACATATCTTCTGTCCTGGGAAGACTTACCAATTTATGATCACTATAGAATAATAAGCACACTCCCAGCAGCATTCCCTCTAAATCAGTTTCTCATCTCGGGAAGCACCCCTGCCCTCTGGCAGTATTCCACACGCTGCCCATCCTTCCAGAATTTTCTATGGACTTACAAATTATGTTGAAATACTGTGAATATTTCATTCCTTTCACCATAAAACTTCCATATTCCAAGGTCATTTCCTTTGACTCTGGAATTTCAGACAAATGCAAAATTAAAAAATAAAAAAGGAGTACTGGGAAGAAGTATGTTAAAACTTTCTCTCATGGTACCTTAGAATATCCCCAGCAAAAAACATGGGAAGAGGTAGGGTTACAAGCTCCCATGAATCCACAGAAATATCAAAACTCAAGACCAAATTGACAGAACCAAGTTGGCCAAAATTCTGGAAGGTAATTTAATGTTTGTTACAGCCAAGTAAATGCTCAATTAGAAAATGAGCCAATTGAAAATAACAAAAACTAGATAGGATGTGTTTAGCGATGCTTATTGTACCACCTCCTTCCTAAAGTAGCAACTTTAAAGAGGTAAGAACTTGAGGGCTTGTGGCTTAGTACAAGATTTTAGCTTATCGTTCCTGGGAGAATAGAGAAAACAATAGTCACAAGTTATTTCATGTATCTCTTCTTGGTCTGCGTGGTAGTAGAGGGGCTTGTGAAATGGAGAACTGATACTCACCTATATTTCACCTACCTCAGCACCTAGGAGGGAAAAGTGAAGTAAAAGGAGCCAGTGGGGATCATCTAAGGCTTGAGAGAAAATGCTTTGGAAAATTGGGAACACCTGTGCGTTCAGGAGAATTCAGAGTCACTTGCATGCCTAGTGCACGAGACACACTTAAGAGAAGAATTGAGAGGACTGGAAGATTTTGCCTTAGAATGATCATCACACTCAGCAGTAAACCTGGAAAAGCAGAGACTTGGGCAAAAGGCCAGTGTGCTGTGACTGTGATACTTGTTGTTACTTTTGTTATTTTATTGATTTATCTGTGTAGAGATTTTAAGGCATTCTCTGTGAAAATATTACTCAAATACAAGGTGTGATAGAACTTCACCACATGTGACAAAAGGCACAATTTCATAATTTGAAAAAGTCACTAAAAAAAGACTATTCAGTCTTCAAAGATTAAAAATCCTGCAAATCCTGGATAAGGGAAAGACTATAATTCCTAGAATTGTCACAATAAATAATCAAATCATAACAAATAATCAAAACCCCAGTTTTTAATAATAACAACAAGAAGTTTCAAGGTATACAAGAAAACAAAACCAAATGGCCCAATCAATGAAAAAAAATAGAACAAAATTACAATGGGCTGAATGTTTGAATTCAACAAATGTAGACTCAGGAATCTTAATTCCTAATATGATGCTGTTGTTGGCAGGAAGGGTGTCGGGAAATGAGTAGATTGTGGAGGTAAAGTTTTCGTAAGAGGGGTCTGGGTAGTTATAAGAGGCATAAAAACTTGAAAAAGAGAATTGGTAATTAATTACAGAATACCTTGACAAAGTGTGAATAAATTTTGGAAAACATATTGGTAATGAATGAACGACACATATAAAGTTACATAATCATTGCACACATACTTAAGAATTATTAATATCTTTATGATGCTGCGCTATTTTATAAAGTTGTGCTTCATTGTGATTTGCGTTGTATTATTGCCTAGAATTAGTTTAAAATAAGCAAAAAAATCCACCTTCTTGTTTTCTATTGCAGAGTATATTTATACTACATTAGTTACAAAATAGTCGTGATTGTCATGTATCACTTAAAGTCCTCACTTTTTTTTAAAAAAAGAAAAGTACAAATAAGTAAAGTAAATACTTTCACTTTGAAAAATAATAGAATTAATTACTTGCTTTTTCAAAACAGAAAGGAAACAGAACAGAAAAGAGTTATTTTGCTCATTTCACAAAGTGTTATACCTTTCATTACATCTATTTTCCAGCCAGATAAAGGTGCAAGCCCATGTAGACTCCATTCAGTAAATAACTGTACAGTGAACTCTCCTATTACAAGTAGTTTTTCTCACTTGACTATTAATCATAAATCCTTATTTTTGTGTAAATATTAAAATAATATAAACATACAGTATCTATAATATTTCATTTTCTGCTTTACACATATTACATGTGTGAATTCATGTAATATACATTTTATGAAGTAAATAAAATGACCTGTATTTCACTTCGAGGATGTTGCATTTAGAAAGGCTAAGTTCAAGTCCATATATTTAAAAAATATCAGAACCCAAGGATAAGTATGAATTTTGAAACATTTTCTGAAGTGCTCTAGGTCGTTTGAAACAGATGTACTATACTATACTATCACATATTTATGCATGTATGAGCATGCAGAGTTCATATGAATATGAAGGAAGAATTTGGAATGATGCATCTACAAATTAAGGAAAGTTAAGAATTATCATTAACTGGCAAAAGCTAGAAAAAGGAAGAGAATTCTTTGCAAGAGCCTTCAGATAGATCATGGTCCCGCACATAATTTATATTTATATTTATTACCTTTAAAATTCTGAGAACACCCGGGTGTGGTGTTCTCAGAATCCCAGCACTGGGGAGGCAGAGACAGGAGGATTGCTGAGTTCGAGGCTTGCCTGGGCTACATAGTGAGTTCAGGGCCAGCCTGAACCACAAAGCAAGACCCTGTCTAAAAAAAAAAAAAAAAAAAAATCTGAGAACATTAGAACATTAATTTCTATTGTAAACCAAGCAGTTTGTTGTATTTTGTAATGGCAGCCTTTTGAAAGTAGTTATGAATCATTCATCATTCAATTTAGAACTCTAAAATTCTCTTAATTTGCACGTTTTTATTTTGTAAAAGCTTTTGTAAGTTGGAAGAACTACCAGGAAACTTCTTTTTTTTTTTAAATTGAATTCTTTATTGGTACAATTTATATACATCTCAAAATCACATATAACATTGGGAAATTTGTACCAGTATATGCCACAAGTTAATTCTCATTTTTAACCATATCCCTACCCACTCCCCCCTCCTCCCCCTTTATACATGCTCTTTTATTTTCTTTCTGTATCATATTTATTCCTTCTCCTCATCACATTCCCACACCAAGTTTTACCAGGAAACTTCTGAGAAAAGTGCTGGAATCGCGTGGAAGTCACCCTCGGGATCTTCATATGGATTGTCCCCCTCACGCCGTCTCTTGGTTCTGAGGCTCCCCGGGGTCCGTGGGAAAAGTACTCTCACTAAATATTCTTGTATGATCAACATGGAAACTGAAGCCAAAGGCCGATACTGTTAAGTCACTAGGCGGCAGCAGCGGCGGCCTACTTCCACCGCAGTGCGTGCTGTTTTACTGATGTAAGTGTTCCCTGCACTCTGCCGGGGTGTGATTAAAGACCAGGTTTTAGAAATAACTCGTATTGGGCTGGGGATGTAGCTCAATGGTTCCGGCGCCTGCCTCACAAGCACAAGGTCCTGAGTTTGATCCACGATACCACACACACGCACAGAAAGGATAGAAATTGCTCTTACTGATTTTCTCTTCATCATAATAATACTGTTCATCTCAAGAAAATGTATTAAAACAATAAAATGAAGAAATGAGGAGTCTATAGTTAACACTGTGTAAAAACTCTTCAACATGCAACAACTTAGCTGCCCAAACCCTACAGGCTCTCTGCTGCCCAGTAGGGAAGTGATCTCACAGTCAGAGGAGGACCCAGTCAGGCCAACAGCCAGGGAATATTTACACAAACACAATGTTTCTTTTTCTGTTTTATCTTTATCCGTGGTATTTTAAAAATTCGCCTTTCACTCAAAATTACATTCCTCAGCCACTAAGCCTCTTTATCTTCACTATTTAAAACAGCTCATGTACAGATCTCACCGGGCACCTTGACATTTCTCTGCCTCCTACTTTAAACCCTCTCCTGTTTTTATATTGTGAATAAAATCCAGTAAAATTTCCCATAGGAAAAAAAATCTATCTACAATGTAGAAAGAACCTAGGATGTATTTTATCTAAGCTTGTCCTTTGTACGGTACACATGTACCAGTTTGATGCAGTCTAGTCAGAAACATTTCCTATGATCACTAAGTGTTCTTCTACGTTTGTTCTATTTATTCTTTTCAACTACCTCTTTTCTCATCTTGAAATTAAAATCAGAAACTATGACACTTTCATTTACATAGCACAGAAGGAGTCACAATACATGTTTTTAAAATATATCTGGGGCATTTTAAAGGCATAAATATCAAATATTGTGAAAATCTAAACAACACGAGTAAATGAGAAATCTGCCTTCTCACTGCATGTTGAGAATTTAGTATATGTGCTGCCGAAGCAAGCACTGCATGTTGAGAATTTAAAAGTGCTTCACTTTCCTATGTGCCATAAGAGACCAAACCCAGAAAATTTTAAATTCATGAGCTGTGTTAATGGATCATGTCATTGACCCCAAATCTACCACAGGACAGAAGTCTTCCAGGAGGTGACGAAGCAGAAGTGACCACTTGCCTTGTAGGTGTAGGTGAAACTGGATGTTTATATCCGGCAGACACAGTGGGGCACTGAAGTCTTAAAAAGTTTACGTGTGGGCTCTCTGTGAAGGTGAGAGATTTTGGGTGATTTTGTACCTCACTGAAATCACAAATTCACCACTTCTACGACACCTAGCAACTTAGCCGGCAGGGACAGAGCCAAGCTCAAGGGAAGGAAAAGAGAAATAAGAAAATCCAGGGTCGTAGGAAGGCTTAGGACTAAAGTTTGATCATGTCAACCGACAGCTTAGCACAAGCCACACTGTCAAGCATTGACACTGACAGTCCAAAACCATGGAGAGGGACAGGAGCAAAAGGAGCCTGCGAAGGTCTCTGATACACAAGGTGCAGGGAAAGCCAAGACTCGGGGCTGAGCTGGCTCTGTGTTGGCAAATGGATCCGCACACAAGGCATAGCGGCTCACGCCCACCAACCATCAATACCACGTACCACAATGCCGGGCGTGGTGGCTCACGCCTGTCATCCCAGCACTTGGGAGGCAGAGGCAGGAGGATTGCTGAGTTCCAGGCTGGCCTGGGCTACATAGTGAGCTGAGGGCCAGCCTGAACTACAAAGTGAGACCTTCTCTCAAAAAAAAAAAAAAAGTGATTCTCAAATATGTATAGCAAGCAAACAAAAACTCCAAATGATGATAGCCACATAAAAGAGGGAATAGCACATGAATGATGCCTACAACTATATCACAAAAATAAAGTTAATTTACTTTTAATATAAAAACACCAACTGATATGTACTTATGAACACACACACACAAACACAGAAAAATACACAGCTGGATGTGTGAATGGCATCTAAGGTCAGAGAAATCTGTAAAAATCTCACTTCTTTGCCTTTCCCATTTCTTCCAGTTCTTTCTATTCCTTATTACTTTCCCCTCAGTGAAGTTGATATGATATTAAAAGTGATCACAGAAAATTTTACTCTAGATTCAAAGGTAAAATTAAAACAAAAATGGTTATGAAAAATCACAGGAGTATTACAGGATGTATACCTTGATTTAGACTAAATGTTACACTTTTAATAGAATTTATATAAGGACTCCCAAACAGAAGAACTCTCAAAGATTTTCACTGTATGTTTTTGAATCATTTTTCAATCTACTTACTGGTTTCTCTAACTTGTTTTTAAAATCCAATACTTATTAAAACTGGAGTCTCCCAGTATTTCAATCTCATCTTCCTAGAAAATACATTTTAAAGGCAAAGCCACCTGCCCTAGAAATTATGTACTGTGTCTAATACTCTTCATGGAAATTAATTGTACTGATGTTACATATATCTTTGTTTTTAAAAAAAATATTTTCTGTATTTTTCCAATGACAGATATGTGAAATCTGCCATTCCTTTGCAGGGCTGATTTTTTTTTTGAGACAGGGTCTCACTTTGTAGTTCAGGCTGGCCCTCAGCTCACTATGTAGCCCAGGCAAGCCTCGAACTCAGCTATCCTCCTGCCTCTGCCTCTGCCTCCCGAGTGCTGGGATGACAGGCATGAGCCACCACACTCGGCACTGTGGTATGTGGTATTGATTGCTGGTGGGCGTGAGTCACCATGACTAGCATTGTATGTGGTTACCGGGGCTCAAACTCAGGACGTTGTGCTTGCGAGGCAGGCGCCGGAACCACCAAGCTAACTCTCCGGCCCTACAGGGCTGATTTTAACCATAGAGTGCTCAACACATGCCGGCTAGTAGACCACCTATGCTTTTGAAATACCTTCAATATAGATTGAGAACAAAGGAAACCAAGGACATGTTATCAAATGACCTCTGCTGATGAGACAGATCTTTGTAAGTTGCTACACAGTTTTAGGTAGCTGAGGATTGTAATGAATTCCTAGGAAAGGAGATATTTTGAGAAGAACCTGAGGGAAAATAAACAGCCCCTGAAGAGAAACACTGCTGAATATTATACTGTCCATACTTATCTCTGGCTCTAAGAACTTTTCAAATATCTGAAGAATTGGGGCAGTTAAGATTTAGCCCAAACCACTGAGTTCTGAAAAAGTACATTCTCCCCATGACAATGAGATAAAGAGGCTTAGACAATAGCTAATGATAGTTTTGCTTATTTAGGAAAAGTTTTTATTAGCAAATTTATAATTTATGGCAAGACCAGAAAAAAACAGGTGTCTATTAAAACACATATGATGTAGGAAAAGTTTCAAAAGTGTAAATAAGAATAGACAATAAATGATGCATGAAAAGTTAAATATTTATTTAAAGCACATTAGAAACCTTCCTCACACCAATTATAAAAGTAAATTCTAGGTAATTAATGCAAGAAATACGAGATCTAAGGAACTAGAATCTATGAATTCAAGATAGCAATGGTATCTTACTATAAAAAAAACTTGCTCAAACTAAGCATCATCAAAAGGATAGTAAAATAAATAAAAATAGACAAAATTATGTTTAATATGTAAATGAGAAAAGTGATTATTATATAAAATGACATTTCCTGAGTCATAGGACACTGCGCCCTGTGACAGTTAATCTTGATTGTCCCTCTGACAGATTTGAAGGAAGCCTAGCAGATGATAAAACAAACTTAGTGTCTGCATGGATCATACAGGCATGACCTTGGGGTCTCCATCTGTCCCCCGTTCTTTCTTCTCCGGCTCCTTGCTCTTTGCTCCCAGATGCCCCCAGTTTGGCAGGTCTCCCTGCCCTTGTTTCTGACAGGATGTTTCTTCTTTGGTGCAGCTGACATGAACTGAGACCACAGTCCACTGGACTCTCCTCTCCAGCAATGCAAAGGTGACTGACATACATGGGATACAATTCATGTAATCTAAAAAAAAATCTCTTGCATTAAAAACAGACTCCATCAAAGTCTGTAGTAGAAGTGATTCGAGTCTGGATATTTGCAAATTAAGCACTATCTGCTTAGCAGGAAAAGAAGATTGAACAAGTGGTCACTTTATTGGTAAGTTTGACACTTTTACTGCAATAATTATATGTAAATGGTATTTGAATATGTATAAACACATGTGTAGTAAAATCAAGTTTTTAAAAATCATAATTGCATTAGCTTAGGACTCTCCCTAAAAATTGGAAGTTGTATTCATTAGAAAGTTGAAAATAGGAAGTCAGGTTGTATTTTTGATGGTATTTTACATATTAAATATGCTTTCTGTCTTTAAGTCAGAGTCACCCTGTTAAGGTGAGGTGTTTTTTTTTTTTTTCTTAACACATTTCAGCACATTGTACTAAATTCTATAGGGTTACTACAATTCCTGGTGACTTTGAAAAAATATTTTATCAACTGGAGATTCTTCAAACTTCATCAATACAATGCCAACTTACTGCAAATTCACTTGACATAAAAGGGTTTGCAAGAGTCTTGAAAGATTTAAAATCACTAGCAAGAATTTAAAGAAATACAATGTTGACTTCCACTGATATGTTATCTTCAATTCTGATGAGTTGAGTTCCAACTAGGTTTGAGTTTAACACAAGGCAAGCATTCGATTTTGCTACTCACCTACCTAAATTATAATTACTCCTAAAGGCTATAAAATACATCTTGTTTCAGAATCTGGATATCAATTGTAAACTAAGTCATCAAAACTCAAAGAGATAAAGGTTTATATATAAATTGCTATATCCCCAAAAAACATGATTCCATACTTTAGATCAATAGGTAATCCCTGGAATAGGGGTTTACATCTCAGATGTGGCTCATATCACTTCTTCGCAGATGTGATTTGGCATAGAAAGCCTAAAAAAAGTAAATGAGATATCTTTTAACCATACATTTAAGGAAATGTCTAATTTGACATTTCAATTCATAAATATGCAGAGATTTTAGATATGTTCATTTCCTTCTAGCTGGCTGCCTCTATTTCCAGGGAGAAGTAAAACTTAGTGATATATGCCTACTCAAGGAAAAGAAAATGTTGTGAGCCTATAGCATGTTTGGTCCAAAAGGAATTTTCAAGCTTAGTTTTCTTAATTCCTTCATTTAATAGATTGGAAATTAAATATTTTCTTCAACAGGAAATAATTCTTTGTTTCTTAGTTATCATGCAGAAATCCTTGGCTAACTTCGGAACAATATTATCTTGTTAAAGTTATATTTACAGGTAACTCATGAGTCAGTCATGAAGTACAAGTACTTATCTGTGAGAGGATTCAAGGAGCTGAGAAATTCTTAGATCACAACTCAGTGCAGAATATGGCTGTCCTTTCCTTACGGAAACAGAGGGCAAAGGATCCTGAAGAACCACAACAGCAACAAAAATACCCAAAGGGTACAAAAGAAATCAGTAATATT
>PVIC010006091.1:0-55308 GCA_004025085.1 Thryonomys swinderianus | reverse complement strand
GAAAGTGTGCTGCCCACCAACTCCACTTCTCAAAGGTGTTTTATTGAACAAAACCATGAGGTGAGGTGAGTTCAAGGTGGGACAAAACTATAGACAACTAACAAGATTAAAATTATAGTTACTTAGGTACTATTGACACAGTGGGAAATCATAGCATGGGTATTATATTACACCTGATTTAAGTGAGATTCTTCACAAGCAAACACACCTGGCAAACAGGCCATTTTCAGCTAATGAGGGGTTATTTCTCCAGAAACAAAATAATCTCCCCCAGTGCAAAAAGTGATTATCTACGCACTTGTGCTGACAGCCCTTGGATTCCATTATAAACATTTTACCCCAGATTTCTTAGCCCTCCTACGTATATGAGCCTAATTTATTTCCCAGTGAGCTACTAATATCTCTCTCCTGATGTTAGGCCATCCATCATAGATGTAATCGCTCCCAGGTAGCCCTGCTATTTCTCTCTCCCAATGTCAGCCCATCTACACATGGATGTAATAATAAACTCCTTCCCAAGCTAGTTGCTAGAATCTGTCCCTGATTTTAGTCTCTCGAAAAAACATTTTTTCACAGAAAACCTGACTCCAGTGAGTGGTTTCACATGAGCCACTTATAAGAAACATGAGCTGGGATGAAACTATAGTCTTCTAGTAAGATTAAAAGTATAGTTGCATAAGTAATATTGAGCCAATGGGAAATCACCAAGTGGGTATGACAACAAGCATAGTCACCTAGTTAATATTCATTAAATGGAGAGATAGAGAAGCAAGGATGTACCAAGCATTCATGGCATGAATAAGGATCTACTAAAAAGAAATGAGATTGGAAGGTTTTGGTCCCTACTCAAGGGACCTTATTTAGAATATCAATCACTGAGATTGTCCCTAGGGGAAGTATGTGAGTGTAGCCCTTCCTCTTTTTTGAATCCTAGCCTTCAGTAAATGTGCCTCATTATCTTCTGTATTGACTACCTGTGCTAACAACATATCTATTAATTTCTTTGTCTACCATGCTGAGACTTTGTCTACAATGCTGAGACATAAACCAGGCATGACACTAAACCAGGCGTGGGCTCACTCTTATAATCCCAGCACTTGGGAAGCAGAGGCAGGAGGATTGCCTTGAGTTTTAGACTAGCCTGGGCTACATAGTGGGCTCAGGGCCAGCTTGAACCACAGGGGAAGACTGTCTCCAAAAACTAAACAACAACAAAAAAGAGATGGTACTGATATCAGACAGCAGCATGGGTACTGTTGGGACCTTTACCCAGCTCTATTAGAATCAAGAGCAAAGGGTTTAGATGAATGACTTTAAAAGTTTTGAGTTTGACCAATAAAGTTAGAACTCACAAAGTTGGAGCAGAGGATATCTTGGTTGCTAAAAAAGAATGGCATTGAAAAACCAAGTACTTTACAATAACACAATAGGAAAATGGGACTGTGGGAGTAGTCTCACATGTGAGGGCTAGAAAGGCTCCACCCTGCACATACTCAAAGCTGCCAATGTGAAACACTTTGCTTTGAGCAGAAAAGCTCCAGGGCACCCTGCCCTAGAAGGAGAACAGCTCCCTGGGCATTGCTTCTCTAGGCTTAGTTCCAAAGCCCAGCTATCCAAGCTCTCAGGAGCTAGTGCATCCACACTTAATGGGTCCTACCTCTTGCTCTGGCTGGTGGCAGATCTTGGTGTTATCCACATGGTGCTGGTCATAGGCGCATGCAGAATGCAAGAGTTATGGGATGAGGAGGGCTTCTACTCAAATTCCAGAAGAGGGTCCGGAAGGCCAGGCAGTGTACCCTTGAGAGGGCAGTGTGTGACGCGTGAATGTGAAGTTGAAAATGCAGTGCTAAAGAAGCCAGGAATGTGGGATGGCTGAAGAAAGCCACACTGAGGAAGCAAAGCTAGCCCAGGAGAGAAATCCTAAGGGGTGCAATACCTAGCAATGCTGTAGGACCAGAGCTACCCAAGCCCTTTGAAGTTCTAGTCTCAATATTGCTTCCTCTGGGTGCTGGACAAGGAACTATAAGATTTAATGTTTGCCCGGCTAGGTTTCTTTTGTTTTGGTCTGGGTGTTTTCTGTCCTTGCTATCCCTTTTTGGAATGGGAGTTATCTTAATTACTTTTTCATTGGTCAAATAAAGTGCCTAACACCAGCAAGTTAAAGAGAGAAATGAGAGCTCAGTTTGTAGAGGTTTCTACAAACAGTCACACAGTCAGCTGGCTCCAAGGCAGAGTGTCATGGCAGAGGGGCATGCAGTGGAGAAACAGTCTGTATAACACAGTAGGCAGGAAGGAGCACAGGGGGTCAAGGAACTAGGATATTATTCCAGGCACTCAACAGTGACCCACCTCTTCCTGCCAGGTTTCACCTCCCAACAGCACACCGAGCATAAATATACTCATATTCCAACTTCACATACACATGATCTAGGCACTATCCAAAGCCCCACCTGTGAGCACCTGAGGCTTTGGGGGGACATCTAGATATAAATCATAATAGGAATATTTATCCTGTCCCATTCCATGCTGGAAGTGTTTGGCTTTTTTTAATTTATGTGTATAGGAGGTCACAGCTAAGAGTTTGCCTCAAGTCTGAGAGAAGACTGCACATGAACTTCTTAACAGTGGTGAAACTGTTAGGACTTTGGTTGCTCTTGAGGTGGACTGAATCATTTTCATGAAAGAATATGAATGATGAGGGGTCTGGAGTGGAAAATTATGGTTCCTATCTAAATGTCTCTCCCAAAGATACATGTGGTCATAAGGGTGGCTTTTGAGAGGTGTTTGTATTTTGCGTATGTGAAAATCATCAGTGGCTTGGTCCATTGATGCCTTTACAACTGACTTTCTATGAGAAGGTGGGATTTGTTTGGAAGAGGCAAATTTGCCTTCCTGGCTCATAGGCTATGAGCAGTCTTCCTCTGCCATGCTGTTTTGCCTTTGAGCCATCAGACCATTGGCTGACCCTCTTTCCATAAACTGTAAGTCAAAGTAAACCTCTTTTCCTTTAATTTGCAATATTGAGTATTATGTCTCAGCAATGAAGGAAACAGCTAAGGCAAATATAAATGACTATTTTAGAGTGCTAGGAATTTTAATTATTTCATTAAATGTTTCTCTTGAGCCAGAGATTTAGCTCAATGGTTCTGGCGCCTGCCCAGCAAGCAGTAAAGTCCCTGGTTTCATGTCTGGTAACCACATACAACAGTGCCAGGAGTGGTGGCTCACGTCTGTAATTCCAGTACTTGGGAGGCCAAAACAGGAGGATTGCTGAGTTTGAGGCTTGGTTGGGCTACATAGTGAGCTCAGGGCCAGGCTGAGCTACAAAACAAGACCCTGTCTCAAAAAAAAAAAATTATTTCTCTTAATCTGATGATAATCTCGAGGAAAGATTTTGAATGGTGTCTAAATCTTGTCTGTGGAGAAAGAATGCTTAATAGGCAAGGAAGATTAATAACACTGTTGAATATTTCAGAGCTGCACTGGCTTGCTAACATCAGCTCGGGTCTCCTGCTTCCCACTGCCAGCCTATTCTCATGCAGAGGCTTGTTCTCACAGCTGAGTGCAGGCCTCACACACAGGTCTGATAAAGCCGAGTTAAGCAGGAGCTGGGAGTGACTTTCTGTTTTCCTAATGAAAAGGACAGATGGGATTTACCTTGCTTTTCCCTCCTCTTCCTGCCATGAGTTGGTATATAATATCCTGTCCAGCAACAGCTATTTTGTCATCTTAAAGTAGAGGGCAAGTTTAAAAAGCCACTGTGGTAAAGCATGGTAGGAGTGTGGCACTTCCCACATCCTGCCTGCTTCTCGTGTGGAATTTGCCCTGAGCTTCCTAAAACATGCTCTCAACTGAGAAAGAAACCTCATAGAACAAAGAGGAGAAAAAGAATTTTAATTTACTCCATAAGTAATAGGCATCCGTTTAGAATACATAACTTATTAAACAGATGAGTCTCTTAAAAACCTACATAGGACTCTGGTTGCCATTCTGGTATGTATGGGGGGTGGCACTTAGAAGTTGTCACTCTGTCCTACCCAAACAAACTCTTCTTACCCAATAGAGAATGAGGTCATAGGCTACAAATCAAACACTGGAGAGGTGGACTGAGGAACAATTTCATCTCACTGGAGCAGAATCTCTGTAGGACCCAAATCCAGCACAGGAAACTGAGGGACTTACGAGTTGCCAGATGCTCAGTGAAACTCTAGAGGGCCCCAGGCAAACAGACTCCTGTACTTCTGTGAATTTACCTCCAGGAGTGTCATTCAGTTCTCACAATAAGTATGGAAAAAATTCCCTGTGTTTCTGCATGCAGAGGGGGAAGGAACCATTTTGGACATTGTCAGAACATTTTCTGCTTAGCGAGACCACCTCAGAAGAAATTATCCTAGGCCTAGCCTGCCTGCGAAAGGGAAAGCCCCAACTCCAGCTCTCTTTAGTCTCCATGCAGCAAAGAGTAACACTCATCTCCAGTCCCTCTAGCTATCTTGTCTCCCTGGAGTGGGAGTGTTCGATGCAGAAGAAGGCCCCAGTCTACGGACACAGGGTCCCCAAACAACCGACCTAATCACAAGACTGTACAGTCCTCCTGACTCTAAGCTCAGCAGTCCATTTCTAAAGACCTACTTTCTGTAGTCCCTTTACTCAGAGCACTTTGTCCTCCTTTCCACAAAAGCTTTCAAGCCACACTACAAGGACCTTAGTGTGATGAGGCTGAACAAACCTCAGACCAGAGTTGGATAGGGTAGGGATGTTGGAATGATCAGACTAGGAATTTTAGAAACTATGATTAATATGTGAACGGCTTTAATGATAAAAGTAGACACCATGGAAGAACAGATGAATAATGTATGCAAAGAGATGGGATCTAAAAATGAATCAGAAAGAAATGCTGGAGAGAAAAACACATCATAACAGAAGTTTTTAAAAAAATGCCTTCCGCTGGGCGTGGTGGCTCACACCTGTAATCCCAGCACTCAGGAGGCAGAGACAGGAGGATTGCTGAGTTCGAGGCTTGCCTGGGCTACATAATGAACTCAGAGCCAGCCTGAACTAAAAAGCGAGACCCTGTCTCAGAAAAAAAAAAAAAAAAAGCCTTCCATGGGCTCATTAGAAATGACTGAGGAAAGAATTCCTGAGATTGAGGGTATGACAATAGGGATTTGTAAAACCAAAATGCAAAAAAAGAAAAGACAGGAGAAAAAAAACTCCAGTATATTCAAGATATAACAGACATGTAATAAAAATGTCAAAAAGAGAAAAGAGAAGGAAAAGAAGCAGTATTTGTAGCAATATCTGAGAATGTTTCAAATTAATAATTATGTATGCACATGTGTGTGCATGTGCAAGTGTGCACACATGTGCACACTAACACCTAACCTGTGTTAGGTGTAGTAGTCCCTTCTTACCACAAGGGATATACTGTAGGACTCCAGGTGCACAGTTCTGAGCCCTGTAAATGCTAGGGCTTTTTCTACAACCGTACCTAATGGTGAGTTTCAGTGCCTTTTTCGTCTTAATTCATCACGTATCTCAGACCAGGGGTATACTATTCTCCCCTTGAGGGGCGATGGCAAAGCTGGATTTCTTTTTCGATAATTTGTTTCTACTCAGATCTTTGTAAATTGAGCACACTTTTTTTCCTTTGCTTGTAAAGGTGAGTACTTTCTACTTAACTTTTGTACTCACAGGAAATATGTTATGTCTCCTATTTGGATTGCCAAATTACCTGTGCCCCTACTCTTGTACTTTGGGGCCATGAGTAATTAGAATTAGGGTGACTTGGACACAGATGTTGTGATACTAGGACAGGTGACCTGATAACAAAGATAGCCACCTAGTGACAGTGCTAGTCAGCTTCCTGTTGCTGTGACAAAAATTCCTAAATTAATCAGCTTACAATGTGGAAAGATTTGTTGGGCCCACAGCTTTGGAGGTTTCAGTCCGTAATTGCCTGGCTCTGCTGTCTTGAACCTGTGACAGGAGACCCCATCGTGACAGTGTGCGGTGGAGGAGGTCTGTTCACCTCAAAGCCCATGGCAAGCAAAAGAGAGAGGAGTGGTCAGGACTTTAAAATCCTCTCCAAGGTACACCTCTCTCACTTTCTTCCACCAGCACTGGCCCCGAGAGCCTCTACCACCTTCTAGTAGTGTGACAGACATGTAAGATCCAGACTATGACAACGACCAATGCACGGGTAGCATGTATGATGTGGACACAATGAACAAAGAGAAGATGTATATCAGGAATGTGACAGAACAGGATGGCATGAGACTTCATCAGGCTCTAAGAATGGCATACAACTTAAACTTAGGAATTATTTTTTTCTGGAACTTTTCACTTAATATTTTTGCAATGCAACTAAGTGCTGGTACCTGAAACTATGGAAACAAAACTGCAGAAAAGAGAGAACTGTTACAGTCTTATGTGTATGCGAAAAGAATGACAATGACACAAAGGACCACAAGGAGGAATTGGGAAGGATTTCCTTAGTATAAGGTACTTACATACCACAAAGTGTTATGTCACAGTGCATTTGCACTACTTGTAAATGTATATGCAGACTCTATGGTACCATTAAAAGTAGAAATTCAGCATATTATTTGTGACTATTTATTGACAAGCTGACTTTTTGTTTTTTTTGAGACAGGGTCTCACTGCAGTTCAGGCTGGCCCTGAGCTCCCTATGTTGTCCAGGCAAGCCTCGAACTCAGCAATCCTCCTGCCTCTGCCTCCCGAGTGCTGGGATTACAGGTTTGAGCCAGCAAGCCCCACATTTGTGGTATGTGGTACTGATTGCTGGTGAGCAAGGCCACCACACCCGGTATTGTTGTATGTGGTTGTGGGGTGGGGGGCTGGGAGGTGATCCAACCAGGGACCTTGTGCTTGCTAGGCAGGCTACAGAACCACTGAGCTAAATCTCCAGCCCAACAAACTGATATGGAAAGGCAAATGACCTGAGGTAGAAAAGTTAATATTGACAAAGAGGAACAAGCCAGAAGACTGACACTATCTATCATTCTAAGATGAACAGGCAGAATATAAACCTGTCCTGATATCACATTGGTGACAGTGTTATTGTAAATGTGTTAAAATGCATAAAATGAACAAGAATGAACTCTATGGTATTTGGTTGAAAATGATATGTCAACGAATGTTCATTACTTTTAACAATGTACTTTTGGTATGAACTGTTGATAGCAGAGATTTGTGGGGATGAAAGTATACAAGAGACCTCTTTATTTTCAACTAATTTTCTATGACCCTAAAAGTGCTTCGAAAAATAAAGTTCATTAGTTTTAAAATTTTAGATGTTATTTTACTGAAGAGCCAGTATAGTTAGGTCACATGATTTTTAGAGAAATTCTTCCTGGAAAAACAAATATTTGACTTGTTTACCAGATCATGCATCTAAAATAACATCTTTTCCATGCCTTTATTTTTTTTTGAGACACTGTCTCATTTTGTAGTTCAGGCTGAGCTCACTATGTAGCTCAGGCAAACCTTGAAGTCAGCAAGGTTGCCTCTGCCTCCCGAGTGCAAGGATTACAAGTGTGAGCCACCACGCCTGACCTTTTTCATGCATTACTGAGAAATACACAAAATGAAAACTTTCTTTCTTTGTTTCTTTCTTTCCTCTCTTTCTTTCTTCTTTCTTTCCTTCCTTCCTTCCTTCTTTCTTTCTTTCCTTCCTTCCTTCTTTCTTTTTTTCTTTTCTTCTTTCTTAACTTTTTTGAGACATGTTCTCACTTTGTAATTCAGATTGGCTCTGAACTCACTATGTAGCTCAGGCTGGCCTTGAACTCACAGCAGTCTTCCTTCCTCTGCCTTCCAAGTGCTGGGATTTCAGGCCTGAGCCAATAGGCCCAGCACTGTGGTATGTGGTACTGGAGATTGAACTTGGGACCTTGTGCTTGCCAGGCAGACATTGGAACAACTGAGCTAAATCCTCAGCCCCAAAATTATTTTCTTAATAAAACATTGCACCCAGCAGGTACTCTTACCAATTTAACACAGAATCATTGACAAAATTCAACTTCTTGCAACTTAGTTCTCAAATAGAGTTTAATTTAAAGAAGTTTCACACAGCATCATTCACAATATCTCAGAAAAGGGCATAATACAATGTTAACCAATAGAAAATCAGACCACAGTGCATAAATACCATTCCATGAAAATAGTATAACTATTTTTTGATACATAAAGTTGTTCACAACATGATATTGGAGGAAAATAGCATACAACTATACACCAGCTTGTACATGCTTATATGTAGCACTCCTAGGTGCTAGGAGTTAGAATACTTGCCATTTATTGATTTGTACCCTCTCAGCTCCAACTGCATTGTCTATTTTGCAAAAATGGAACTGAGCCCTATCTGAAGTTTCCATTTGACACCTGGCACATATATGGAGGTTTATCAGTAGAGAACTGGAGTTAACAGCAGAAGGAGTGAGTTTCCCTTCCTGGTTCCCCATGCTGCTTTGGCAGGCTGTGGTCATAGCTTCACGTGCCTCACCTGGCTGTTGGATTTGCAGTGCATTGCCTCCAGCCATAGCTGCACCCTCCTGTGTGAGCCCTGCACAGATGCCCGGGTGCTCTATCTGCGACCTGTGGCTATGGCTCCTCTTTCTACATGTCCTTCTTATACTCCTTAAAGTGTTCTTTACTGCTTACAAGCTTACTCTGATTTTCTGTTACTCTGTTATACCTAGTACCTGTTTCAAACTTTCCCTGCTAAAAAAAAAAAAAAAAAAAAACAATGTAGATTTTTTTTAAATGACCTACTTTTCCTGTAATCACTACCATTTACATCTTTGTACCTATAATCTAAGACTTTCTTCTGTATTTATTTCTTGTATATAGATTTTTGTATATATATATTTATATCTATGTATATATGGCTAACATCACATATACTATATATAATATATACGTATATATTTTTAAAATACAAAACTACATTATACAAATTGCTTTATGAGCTTTTCTACATCAGTATTTAAAATGGTTTCATAGCATTTTGATTGGTATACACATCTTAAATCGTTAAAATTTCCCCCTAATTTGGGTCATTTAGGTTATTTCCAACATTATGCTATTATAAGCATGTAGCAGACATCTTTATCCAGGTAGTTCTTGCCTATCCCTCCAGACATACCTCTGTTCCCCCTTCTTTTTTTATTTTTAATTGAATTCTTTATCGGTACAATTTACATATATCTCACAATCACACATAACATCGGGGAATTTGCACCAATATATGACACAAGTCAATTCTCATTTTTACCCCTATCCCCACCCACCCACACCTCCCTACCCCCTATATACATGCTCTTTTATTTTCTTTCAGAATCATATTTATTCCTTTGTTCCCCTTTCTTATCAGGAGATTAGGTTTACGTTAACTGGCTCCTTAGGCCTCTGGCATTCTGTGAGATTCAGCCAGCAGAAGATGAGGGGGAGGAACAGGGAGAGATCAAGTGCTTGACCGTATGCAGAATCCTAGAGCTGGCTGTGCTTTTGACTGGAGGCCACCATCCTCAAGGAGTAAGTAATCCTCTGAGTAATTCCCTTCTTACTCCTCAGAACTTGCCCTTCTTTGTCCCTTTCTTCTGGGTATGGGCGGTGACAGCTCTGCTGTTGCTGGTGGTACCTCTTGGGCTCACAGCTTGGGGCTTTCCTACAAGTCTTCCTTACTTTTGTAAATCAACCTCCCTTGAATTACCCTACTTTGAGTGTACCAGTTATCCGGACTGCTATAGCCTTTGTGTGCAAACACTGATGCATTTTTAAACTATGCTCTTTAGGTAAATTCTGAAACAGAGAGTTTTCCAGGACACTGAGGAGGGTCATTTTAAAAATCAGTGATACATGTCTTCACATCCATTTTAAGTGTGCTGATCTGCAATCTTGGTTTGTAGAAAGTGACGCTTTAAAAAATGTATAATCTATACATTTGATTTAAGCAGGTAAGAATACATCTAAAGATTTAATAAGGATAAAATTGGCAAGAAATATAGCTCACCTTTTACTTTGATTCCTGGAAAGTTCTGGAATCTCCTAAATGTTTCTCCACTTTTTTTTTTTTTCTTTTTGAGACAGGCTCGCTTTGTAGTTCAGGCTGGCCCTGAGCTCACTATGTAGTCCAGGCAAGCCTCGAACTCAGCAATCCTCCTGTCTCTGCCTCCCGAGTGCTGGGAATGTTTCCCCACTTTTAACAAACTTATTTTGTAATTATAGTAGGATTCAGTTACAAAGTGGATTAAAGAAATAAGTCCTAGTCATGAGGTTGTTTACAGCATCAAATAATAAGTAAGGCTTCCATGTCAGTGTGAGATGGGCTTCTGAGATACAAGTAATCAAATTCCCAACACGAGTGGTTATGTCTTTAAGCTTGTATTCATTTTCCAGTTTTAATACTAGACCCTATCAGTGAAGAGTCCTTATACACGAGGTTTTTTAAGATAATAAGAATTTAAAGCAAGTGTGGCTGTTAATGAAACTTTTCTGAAACTTGGGGTACTAGAAGTATTGCACTTTTTATAGCTTGGAAGTTTTGGGAAGTTTGTGTAATTTTTCTTTAAACCAATTTAATTCAGTTTTGAAACTCCATTGGTGGTAAACTAACCCAGCCACTTGTGGGATCCTGCAGACCTCCTCTTCCATTGGCACCATCCTCTTTCCTTCTTCCTCTTCTGCCAAGGATTAGGCCAAGATCCCTGGACAGGGAGGCTGAGGGACAGGGAGGGACAGGGAGGAGGATCCGGCCAGGCTGATTCTGTGTCTTCCGTTCCCCCATCTACATCTCTTCCCATGCTGCTCTGAAGGCATCATCAGGAAGGTCACAAAATCCAGGGGCACTGTCAGTGGTTCATCTCTGTGCTCTCACATCTGCACAGCAGCACAGTTCTGAGTGCAAAGGAGCTTCCGGATGACCATGACGAGGCTTGCATAGAGAAAATAGACCCTTGTGCACAATGTCTGCAACATTACAGGTGCTTAGGGAATATTGATTGAAGGAATAAATAAATGATCTGATATCTCAGCTCAAGCAGAGTGAGCAGGAAAATAGGACTAGCAAACAGTTGCAATGATTTTGTCGTGGGAGGCTTTGCTCTAATTGCCTTCCATACATTAACTCACTCAGTCCTTGCTGGCCACAGGCAGTGTGTTCCTAGGCACAGCAAAAGTGGGTTTGTGGCAGACTCCTGCAGACTGGATCAAAAGCCTGGAGATTTAAGCGCTTAACCCACACTGCAGCCCAACATGAAAGCAAGGCTGCTGTTTCACTTCATAGAGGAAGAGCAAGGTCTGGAATATTGCATGTAATTTCAGCACAGATTCCATCAGTGGCATTTATCTGTGATACTTCAGATCACTTACCACCCCTGAACATTATCCTGGCATGCAGCCAGCCCACTGGCATTCCTGTTTGGCACACTTTGCAGGACTGGTCATGTGAGAAATACAACTAACAGCCACAATTGCTGGTGATGAATAGCTACAAACAGGGCAGCTCAAAGCATGATGGGGACAAGGAATGCAATCAGGAAATGCTGACCTGGAACTGGAGTGGGTAAGCGAGGCTATGATGGATGGAAGGCAGCAGCTGGGTGTAAAGCATGTTGGCACAGTCTGAGAGCACTGCTTAATTTCAGTTGAAATGGGCAGCTTGAGAGGCAGAGAAACAAGCACTGAGCAAACCCACAAACCAAAATAACAAACCTTTCATTAATCTTTCCAACCACACCACACTCTGGGAAACATAAATTTCCAATGGGTGGGATAAAACTCATTGTTCAGCACCATTTTTCAACTTGATCAGAGAATCGTGATGCAGAGCTGCAGGTCCACAACTATGTACTATGAGAATCAGATTAAAAATAGACAGGAAGTGGCATGACAGGAAAGGTTTCATTCTGAGATCTAGTGGGCATGTCTGAGCTGGTAACTCTGCACAAAGGTGCCTCAGGTTTCTTGAGATGGCAGATCTGGAATGTACTGAGGCACTCAGAGGCATAAACAGCTGTTGATTCTCCTTTACTGCCTATCTCAGAGTTCACGGCTCCTCCTCCTCCTCTCTTCTGTGCTCACAACTTTTGTACTTCAGCCTGGGGCTAGGGGATACCCCTAGACAGAAACACAGTCCTGAACTGTTGATGGGATTTGGGTTCCATGTTGCTCTGAATCCACTTGCTCAGGTTATGGGAGAAAAGCATTTCATGGACCTGTGAAATTTTTTTTTTTATTCCAGGCCTCAAATGATGCTTAAAATAGACAAAGTTAGAAAAGAACTTTATTTTTTCAATCCCTTAAGGATATTTATAACATCAACCTCCAAAACAAAAATGTTACTGAAGTCATAGTGTCTTTTTAAAAAGTAACTCTAGAGCTAAGTGCAGAAGTTTTTTATTTTTCTTTTTGTCTTTGTTTTTGAAACAAGATCTCAACAGGTAGTTCACGCCAGACTCAAACTCACAGCAATTCTCCTGCTTCAGCCTCCTGAGTGCTGAGATTACAAGCATGCACTACTGTGCCCAGCTATAAGTGCAAAAGATACTTAATGTCCCTCTCAAATAAAGTCAGATCAGCTTTTAGATGATTTTCTATGAACCTAGTAATGTGTAAAATTGTACACATTTAGATCCAGAAACACCTGCCTAGCAAGCTCAAGGTCCCTGGTTCAATCTCCAGCAACCACATAAAACAATACCGGGTGTGCTGACTCATGCCCCCCAGCAATCAGTACCATATACCACAGTGCTGGGCATGGTGGCTCACACCTGTAATCCCAGCACTCAGGAGGCAGAGGCAGGAGGATTGCTGAGTTCCAGGCTTGCCTGGGCTACATAGAGAGCTCAGGGCCTCCCTGAACCATAAAGTGAGACCCTGTCTCAAAAAAAAAAAAAACAAAAAGGCCAGAGATTTAGCTTAGTGGTTCCAGCGCCTGCCTCACAAACACAAGGTCCTGAGTTCTATTCTGGTAACCACATACAACAATGCTGGACATGGTGACTCACACCCACCAGCAATCAATACCACATACCACAGTGCTGGATGTGGTGGCTCATGCCTGTAATCCCAGCACTTGGGAGGCAGAGGCAGGAGGATTGCTGAGTTCGAGGTTTGCCTGGGCTACATAGTGAGCTCAGGGCCAGCCTGAACTGCAAGCGAGATCCTGTCTCAAAAAAAAAAAAAATCTCATGTTTAGAGGATTTGATGGCTAGGGGTGTTAAGCGACTTGTCACAACATCATATGCCCAAAGAATGACTCAACCCAAGGGTAGAGAGAGCATTTTTTCCCCCTCTTCCTAGTTTCAGATGATCATTCTCTTGGTCCTTCTCTGTCCAGGGAGAAGCCAATGACTGCTCAGGTTGGCTTGTTCTGGTTCCAACTTTCCCTCTTTCTTCTAAGGGCTCTGCTACCAAGGATGTCTGGCTCTCCCTGTGCTGCCAGAAATTCCACTTCTCCATCAGTTCTGAAGTTCATAATTACACTTCTTGTGCCTCACATTTGTTTTATTTTTCAAGTTGCTCAGGACCTGAGATGGAAAGAGGAATGTTATCACTCAGGTCACCCTCTAGATGCCAACGTCTCATGGGGGCTTCTGACTCCCAGTCCTTTCCCTGCACCTCTTGCTTCCCACTGTGCTTCAGAAGGAAACAGCAGTGGTCACACACATCAGTGTAAGCAGCTTCCACCTTCGCTCTTCTTCGCACTCTCCTCAGTACCTCACAGAACTAAGCACATAGTCTGCGCTCAGCCTCCTGACTAAATGAAACCTCTCGGGCCCTGGAGACCTTATTTAAAACAGACGTTTTAAGGTAAAGAAAAATAAAGTGAAAGATGATGTTTTGTGCATATCTGCTACATGATTATCCTGGCTGCATTTAACCACATACCTTGTTTCATGTACTCTCCGCGGAAACCCTGAGTATAAAGTGTTATTCTCCCTCTTGCATCTGAGGAAGTTGAGGTTCAGAGATCAAGGCTATACAAAACTAACAATCTATGAACATCCCCTATCTCTTTGTTTAGGTTTTTTTTTTTTTAAGTAAAAGAAGATGATTTGTTTGGAGGTGGGGGAAGGGAGGACAGAGAGAGGGATGCTAGCCAGCTACTCTGGATGAGCAGGTAGTATTCGAAACTAAAATACTCCTGTTTAGGCCTCTAATATCTTCCAGTAACATATTGTAATTTTCAGTGTAAGTATTTTATCTCTTGGTTAAAGTTATTTCTAAGTATTTTACTCTTTTTGCTGATTTTATATTTTTGGATTCCTCATCACTAGCTTTTAGAAATAGAGCTGATGTTTGTATTTGGACATTACGTCCCACACATTTGTGGAATTTACTTAGTATTTCTAATGTTTTTGTGGATTCTCTGGATTTTTCTATTAATAGACTCACGTTATCTGTGACTACAGATAGCTTTACTCCTTGCTTTCCAATGTAGACTACTGTCTTCACAAATATTTCTGAGGTGAAAAAGCACAGAGCAAGGACAAAAACAAACAAACAAAAAAACACAAAGCATTCCTCCCATGTTTGTGTGGCCCCTATTCAGCACTCATCTCTGTCTTCTACTGTTCTGAATGTTGGTTCTGAAGGGTTTTTCTAGCTCTGTGGGATGTATTCCACAAGGGAACGGAAGCCAGAACCAATGGAGTAGTGTACTGAGGAGAGAGAAAACAGCTCTCTTTGAGGTTGATGCAGAGACGAATATCATTCATAACATCCACAGGTATTACAAATATTGATTTCAGAATCTGTCTGGATTTCACCCTCCCTCTATTTGCCCCTAAAAATTATTCAAACCAAGAACTCTTGTGTGGCTTATGAGTGATTTCTGATTACACTTTGATAAATGTTGCTGACATCAGATATACCGTTTTTTTTTTTTCTTTTTGGGATGAAGGACATATAACTAGTTTTAAACACTGAGTTTCTTGTCTGATTTAGTTTTGCAGTGCTGTGGCTCAAACCCAAAGCCTCACAATCCACACCATCAGTCCCTTTGAGTGTTACTTTATATTTTACTATCTTACATAAAATTTAAGACCACAAAGCTGTTTGAAATAAAGTTATATTATCATGGACTCCCTGTAATCTGAAGGACACTCTTAAAACTGTGTTTATGACGCACTTCCTTGTTTCTCTGACACCTTTTTTTTTTTTCTGAGACAGGGTCTTGCTTTGTAGTTCTGGCTGGCCCTGAGTTCATTACGTAGCCCAGGCAAACCTTGAACTCACAGCAATCCTCCTGCCTCTGACTCTCGAGTGCTGGGATGACAGGCACAAGCCACCACACCCGGCAAGGTGGTGTGTGGAAGTGATTGCTGGTGGGTGTGAGTCACCACACCCAGTATTGAATGTGGTTACCAGATCAAACCAAGGACCTTGCACTTGCTGGGCAGGTGCTGGAACCACTGAGCTAAATTTCTAGCCCTTCTCTGACTTCTTAATGAAAGATCTTGCAACTCTATCCTGGATTTCTTTTGCTATGGTGTTATTTGAAAATTATTCACTATTTATAATGGTCAGGTAAAATCAATTGAGAAATTCATGAAAAGAAACTAAAAAAAACTTTAGGGATTATTCAAACAGGAAGCTTTTTATAATGTTCAGCTGTGGACTCCAAAACCTCCTTCTAACTAAAACTTTTTTTTTTTTTTTTTTGCTTTTGGAGATACTTGTTACTTCTGTTTTCTCAATACTAAATGATGTTTGATATGAGGATTCATAGAACTTCTCAGTGTAGCTGTCTTAGTTAATTTTTCATTGCTGAGATGAAATACCTGACTCCCCCATGTTATGGAAGGAAAAGTTTACTCTGCTTCACAGTTGGTAGAGGTCTCAGTCCAGGCAGCTGGCTCAAAGGCAGGGTGGTGTGGGTAGTGGGGCCCCACAAACCAGGCAGGAGAGTGAAGCAGCAGCACTGCAGACAGCAGCAGCAGCAGCAGCAGCAGCAGCAGCAGCAGCAGCAGCAGCAGCCACAGCTGCAGCCGTAGCAGCTTCTTTTTCTCTTTTTATAGTCTATGAAGGCTGGAAGCTTAAAGATTAGTGCCACCCACACCCAGGGTGGGGCATTTTAACCTTAGCATTGCACCCTTAGTCCTGCTATCACACACCCTACAACCAGCCACTTTCCAGTGACTGCATGAGCCTTTGGAGGGACACGTACATACAAGCCATCACAGTATCATTAATGTTTAACCTGGGGTTTTTCCTTGTTTTAATGTTAAACCCTCTATTACCAGATTAGATGCTGGAAGAGATTTGTTGTTGTTGACTTCTTGCTCCTATAATTTTAGCTTCTTTACTAACTCTGGAGCCAATGGAAACTGACATCCCCCAGAACAACTCCAGTGCACACAAAAGGGGAAAATAGAGTTACCACATACTCAAAAGTCAAAGATAAAAAAAGAGGTAAAAAACGATACAAATCAATCTTTGTTTAGACACTCTCTGTCTCTCCTGGTATGGCATGGGAGGTGTACCATAACAAAATGGTGTGAGTTTATCTGTCAGTGTTTAAGAATTACAGTTGAGGTCTACAGTGCAGTATTTTTGTGACCTGGTCCAAAGCTTCCATTCTCTTGACATCACTGTGGCTTCTGGGGATGGATGGGTTAGACTCAGTTATGCTTGGTGCTCCCAGATCTGTGAAGATACACTAAAGATGAATTTTTTTTTTTTTGAGACAGGGTCTTGCTTTGTAGTTCAGGCTAGCTCTGAGCTCACTATGTAGCCCAGGCAAGCCTTGAACTCAGCAATCCGCCTGTCTCTGCCTCCCGAGTGCTGGGATTACAGGCGTGAGCCACCACGCCCAGCCTAAAGATGAAATTTACAGCAAATGCCCAATACTTCTGGCAAGAGCATAAAATGAAAGTAGAAAAGGAATAATCAACTCTGAGTATAGCTTGAAGAGTCGCATGCTCAAGGTGAAGACTTGGGCACATGTGATGGCAGATGGAAATCAATGTCACTTTTTGGAGAGGTATTTGCCTCATTCATAATTTGATAACACTAATAAATTGGCTGATGTATGGTCCATGCTTAGGAGTAAATAAATAAACAAAATCACAGTTAATTCCTTCTACAAATCTTGTTCTTTACTTTTGATGTTGACAAATTAGGGAACTGCTTCATAAGACTGTAACACAAGACTGCTGATCTAGTTTTGTCATTGTTTGTTGATAGCAGCACAGTGGAGGTTTTGTGGGACAGTATTATTTTATCACAATTGTTTCTTCTCTGAAGTAATAAATCTTAATGTTAGTTTTTGAGTCCATATGGGAGGCCATCTTTTGACAAGCACAAAAGTCATTACCATGACACAACAGAAAATGAGGCTGATGTGCAATCTTGGGAGACCGAGGTCCCTCACAACAAGCTCTCACTGAGTAGTGACATGTGATGTGACGCTAGAGAACACTGAGGTTTTGATAACTAGGGTTCACCATTATTATACAAATGAAAATACATTCCTCACTGGACTAAATGTGTAAGTGTAATTCCTGGTCAGCGGAGGAAATGAATGCTTGATGAACATGACAAGTCAAAAGTTAACACAAAAATAAATTTAAATAATAGAGAAATTTCTAGTAAATATGAATTGGGTTTGACTTGATTTCTATATTCCTTCCAGAATTAATATAAAGTTTCCATAGCTCTTGAGAAATTACATTAATAAGAATTAATACAAACAAGTAAAGATAAAAGTAGGACATCATTCCTAGGAAATACTGGAAAATATGAATAAAGAGCCACAATGAATTGAGGTATGTGATATTGGTCATTTTCCCTTCAAGTTGCCAAGGAAGTATTATTCCTTCCTCAAAGGTATGCCAGTCACTGAGGATGCTATGAATAGAGATGGGCTGAAGAGATGGCAAGCCGTCATTATCTTCAAGTTATTCTCCCTGGATGCACAATAAACTTTAACACCATCAAGGTTATATTTTTGTAGGCTGGGATAGAGTTTGCTTCCCGAGTACTAGGATTGCAGGTGTGCTACAACACTTAGCTCGCCTCATACAAATAGAATTCCCTCTAAAGCAAATTTACTGAGCATCTTCAAGGTCTCAGGGAAATCAGCTGAGTGGCCAGTTTTACTGTGGTGGGTCATTTCCTGAGACATGATTTTTAGTGAAAATATTGGAAAGGCCTCTGCTAGACTGACGGGCATCGGTCACCCTAGTTATAAGAGAACTAAGTAGAGGGCAGACCACCTTGTGAGTGGAGATTTATGACCCCCATGCAAAACAGCACATTTGGGCCTTTTGCTCAGTTGATTGAGCAACACTAACATGCTAGATGGAATCTTCAACTTCCTTTTCAAATAGGATCATGTTTATCTCCTGGTGGATGCCTCCTTTCTTCAGAAACTAATTCTAAATGCATAGTGATCAGAAACAAAATTTATGTAAGCAGGTCATTAATAATAATAAGCATCATTTTATTTATTCTGGGCTTCTGTATCTCTTTATTCTGTTATGGGGTTTCTGCACCTCTATATTCTGTCTACATATTGGTAGCTGCTTTAGAGTATATTTTTGCATCTTATAGAACACTTTCATGCTGAAGGCACTTCTCTGTCTCACTAGTTGCCCTAACCAGGTCCTTGATGGTCATTCAACCATCGTATAATGTCAACTATTTCTGGTGAATTTTTTGGGCTTTGGTACTTCACCTCATTTTTGTTAATTATTGGGGGGAGGGCTGGAAAGAGTTCCCAAGTCAAAAGTTATTTTTCCTGGTCTCTTAGTTACTTTTCTCATTGAGGAGGCAAAAGACCTGACATCTAAATTAAATGCTCACATTTATTTGGCTCACCGTTCATAGGAGTTTCAATCCACAGTTGGATGGGTCCGAGGCAGGGTGGCATGGCAGGCAGGCATGGTAGAGCAGAAACAGTTCACGGTGGGTAGAAGCTAGCAAAGCAAGTGAGGGACAAGACAAACTTTTCTCTGTCCTTTATATGGTATTCAGGTTACTGGGATTAAGGCAGTGCCAAACCCATCTTGGGCTGATTTAGTAATCTCTCATCTTTAATCTTAGCACTGAATCAATCACACTCTAGATTCAGCTGCCTCTGAGAAAGCACCAACCTTGGATTTCAGATGACCCATCTGGGTGAGGTGACTAAAGTAAAACAAAGCAAAATAGAAACAAAAATAGAAGACTTTCAAGAAATAATCAATGGTGGCCCATATGGTGAAGAGGTTATACCAGATACACTGCAGGAATGTCATCGTGACCTTGGTGAGAACTTTTTTGGAATCCAATTAAGGATTCAGAAGTGATTACCATAGTACAAAGAGTAAGTGGGTAGTGAGAATTCACAGCTAAATGGCTATTTTTTTTTTTCTATTGGAATTTGAAATTGAACTCAGGACTTTATGTTTGCCAGGCAGGTGGTGGCACCACAGAGTGACATCTGTATTCTGGCCCCAGCCACGTGCTTCTCATCCAACTAATCCATTAGACAACCAACCTGGCTTTGCAGGATGTGAGGTGTATGGAGTGGTTTAGAGCTGGCAGGACCTTTTTCTTTTTTTCTTTTCTTTTTTTTGAGACAGGGTCTCACTTTGTAGTTTAGGCTGGCCCTGAGCTCACTATGTAGCCCAGGCAAACCTTGAACTCAGCAATCCTCCTGTCACTGCCTCCTCAGTGCTGGGATTACAGGCGTAAGCCACTATGCAGGACCTTTTTCTTTTTTTTCCATCTAAGTAGAAAACCCTGACTGCTCTAATGGTTGACAGGGAGAGTGAAATACAGACAGAAAAGGGCTTGCTGATGGAGTGAGGTCTCCCAGGAGGCTGAGGGGTGAAATCCTGAGCTTTTCATCATGAGACTTACCACCTAGAGCTTTCAGTGTGATCTGTACTGCAGTTTGGAAACTATTTTTCACACAGATGTCCCACATGACATATAAAAGTACCAAAAGGTACTTTTATGATTAGAAGTAAATGAATCAAAGAGTGGAGTGTTACTTATAGCATTGTGGTACTAGTGGGAGGAAAAATGCTAAGCAATGAATGACAGGTCGGGTTCTAAGAGTTATCACTGAGGAGCTGAAGATGAGTCAGCAAAGAGAAGGGTGGGAGAACAAAACATTTTCAGTGTGCACTCTATATTCAAACACCTAAAATGATGACATGCACACTGCAAACCTTTTCTGACTTGATTTGATTGGTTGCTACTGAATTTCCTCCTTAGGTCATAGCTTCAGAGTGATGGTTTGTGCTTAAATGGTCACATTACCTTGCCTGGTCCCTTAGGCTGTGTTCATCTTTGGAACAGGATTGATGAGGAGGAGGGCTGCACAGGCAATGGAGACAATTAGCAAGGTATATTTTCCTCTTTGTGACACTAAGGATCTTGCATATGGATTAATTTTTTTTTTTTGAGACAGGGTCTCGTTCTGTAGTTCAAACTGGTCCTGAGCTCACTAGGTAGCACAGGCAAGCCTCAAACTCAGCAATCCTCTTGCCTCTGCCTCCTTAGTGCTGGGATTACAGGCATGAGCCACCACACCCAGCACTGTGGTATGTGGTACTGATTGCTGGTGGGCATAAGTCCCATACCCAGTATTGTATGTGTTACCAGGGATTGAACCAGGGACCTTCCAGGGAGGTGCTGGAACTACTGAGCTAAATCTCTGGCCCAAATTTTGTATCTTAAGGAAGAGCTAATATAATCAGATGAAAATGAGGTAATTTACCAAATAAAACTTGTTACACAAAAGCCAAGCAGCTACAGAGTACTCTTCCATTGTCTTGAGAGATTTAGCCATTTTACCATCTAAAGTATAGAATACCCTGTTTTAGACATAAAAAATGGTTTATGAGAGGAGTCCAAAGAGGAGAAGGAACTGGAAAAGTAAGAAACAGGACACACATATAAAAATACCTTATCATTTATCTAGTGTAAGAAACTGAAGGTGTAAATGAGGTCCAGAATGTATGATAGATATTGTGAAATAGGAAGAAAATGTTCACAGGAAAGGGGAACTGGGGGAGAGGCAGGAGAAAGTAGAAAAGATAAAGAAAAATTGATGGTAGAAAGGAAAAAAATGGAAACAAAGCTTATATATATAGGGGCGGGGGGCTAAGGGCAGGGGAATAGGAAATGATGAGTCTCAAGATATATCATGTACAGGTACAAATTCTCAATGAGGAATGTGATCATAACATATATCTAAAATGTACCAATGAAGTCAATAAAGGGAAAAAACAACGTAAGAAGACTGAGACAGAGACTAGCACAGGTGGATCTACTGGGCAGTGTGCTGCTTCTGCCCAGAGATTCACAAAGCCCCCAAGCTCAAGAGGAGTGGACACAGATCCTACATTTTTATCTGTAGGAAGCAAATAACTTGTGGCTATCTTTAATCTATCAGGAAAGTGCTTGAACACCTCATGCTTGCAAAGATTACATGTGAAGTTTTCACCTCGAAAGACTGCATGTCTTTGTGTCATGCTTTGGAGGAGAAGCATTTCCTTATCCCATCATTTGGGCAAAGGTGGATCTGAAATCTTCCCAGCTAGTTCTGTGACTGGCTCTGATATATGTTCCCCTCTGCCATATCTGATAAGTGGAGTCAGGAGATACAATCTGTTACTCACAAGTTAATCTGTACACAACTCCCTGGTTCTGTCTCTATAAGACAGGAATGGAAGCTTCTCTCCATCTGCTGCAGGACTGTCTACAGTTTTCATGTCTTTAAATCTTTTAAAAAACTCAGCAAAAACGGAATTGCGGCATGCCTAGAATAATATTGTACTGGGGGGTAGATTGATTCTTTAGGTAAGACAATCATACCTTTTAGTTTCAATAAGGTTTAATTTCCTAGTTATTATAAGAGATAGCCCAAATCATATTCTAGCAAGTTGTGAGTTTCAGTGACATTGGAGAGTAGTAACAGTAAAGTTATAGTAGTAAGTAAATTTATATCTTAGGCTAATTATATAATTATATTGTACTATACTTCAAAATTTAGAGGGTTGGTCTTAATTACTAATAAGGCATAATATTTCTAGCAAATCTTTTTTGTTTTGAGGAAAATAATTAGAAAGGTTATAAAGAATGAAACATCCAACCACTTCCCTTTCAAAAGTCAAGGGTCAATCACTCAAAAAGCTGAAGTAGCTGGAGCATTTGTGTTTCTTTGTTTCAAGCCATGCAACACTGATATAAATGATCTCCCACTACACTTAGGAAACCATGTTTCTAAACCCTATTTTCTTAATTGCCCAAGTGCAACTAAATAGTACCGTTTCTAAAATGATACTTAAGTTTTTACCGGTCAGGAAAAGGACAGGAATTTTTATTCTAATCTAAAACTTACTTTGGTCCTACTCTCCTGAGGACATCACATGGCTGTTAAGTCTACCGAGAGCTCCTAAGCTGCATCCCAGTAATACCTTCAGTTAAGACTCTAGTGGCTCCCTCTCCGAGGAGGGCCCGGGAGGATAGCTCAGAGGAGCAGCGCCCCGAGCACCCGGCCAGACGCTGCGATCAGCACCCAGCCTAGCCCGGCCTCTCTTTCGTACAGCCGCCGGCGAGCAGGCGAGCTCCACTCCGTCCGCTGAGAAGAGCTGCAGTTCCCTCTCTCACGGTGCTAGCGTCGCCAGGTGAGCCCAGAGACAGCCGGGCCTGGTGCGGAGCATTGAGTCTGCGCGCTGTCCGGAAGGCGTCGCGCGGTGGTCCTGGCTCTTTAAGGGGCGGGGCACGGCGGCCGCCACTGGCTCTTTAAAGGGAGAGGCCCGGCGCGGCCGGCGCCCGACGTGCGCGCCCCGCCCAAGCGCGTTCCCTGCGGGCGCCGGCTGGATCTGCCGGGGGCGCTTAGCGCGCCGCCCGCTCCGGCGCCGTCCTCGGCCTCAGGTGAAGGCGCGGGTTGTGGGCCGGGCGGGTTGGGTTGAATCGCTGTTGAGTAGGCCGCGGGCGGGCGCACGCCGGGGCTCCAGGGCCGGGGGCCCGCGCGGGCCTGGGACCGCGGTGGCCTCGCCGTGCGCCCGGCCGACCCGGAGCCCTCGGGCCGGCGCCGGGGCGAGGGCGGCCGTGAGGCCTCGGGGTGACCTGGCCCCTATTTTTAGCGGCGATGAGGGCCGGGAGGGAGGCGGATTACCTCCCGGGCCGCCCGGCCGGAGCCGCCCCCGCGTGCCCGGCAGCCACGGGAGTCCGAGGGACGCGGGTGGGCGGCGAGCCCAACCCCACGGCGGTGCGCCCTCGGGACCCACCCCTTCGCTGGATTTGGGCTCGGAGACCTTACCGGCGCCCGGCTGGCTGCGCAAGCCGCCGCCCTCCGCCCGCACCCGGCGTGGGCGTGCTGCCCGGCGGTCGCGGGGGAGCGGCCCGGCCCGGAGGGACCACGCGGGGTCTACGGTTGGAGGAAGCGGAGCCGAGCTCGGGACAGCCGGCTTCTCCGAGAAGGTGCCCTAGCGGCGCTGTGGCTGAGCGTAGCTTCAAAAGCTGCAGTGGAAGTTAGCTAGTCAAAGCTGGGGGACATTTTCGAGATGCTTTTGGAAACTTGGGCTCCGGTAGCCAGCTAAGATAAGCACCTTAAGTGGAGAGCTGACACCGACTCTGAGGCAGTTAACTTCAGCTTTGAGTTTTGGTGAAACTCCGTTTTTCTAGTTTTCCTCGTGTGCAGGTGACAGTGGCGTCGCCAGTTTGACTAAGAACAGTTGCTGGTGAGTCTTGAGATAAAGCTTGCCCAGAAGAGAAGTGTGAACGCTTGAGTTATCTTTTTAGATTTTTTTCTCCCCTCTTCTCGTTTTCAAGGACCTACCACGAAATAGTTGCGGCTACTTGTAGGTTTTAAAAAAGTTCGCCTCTCTGCAGCCTCAGTATTGAGTTAGAGATGCCTGTTTAATTTCGTAGATCTCAGACCTCAGCAGACTTATTGGATGCGTTTAGAGAATGAGGTGTTCTACTTAATTTATTTAAACGCAAGCTGATATTATAACAAGACCTATTCAGAAGTTTTTCTTATTTTTCCTGCGTAGCCCAGGTTGGAATTGAACTTGATCCTCCTGTTTCAGCCTCCTGTGTGCTGAAATTACAGACATAGGCCACCATGCCTAGCTGAAAATCTTTCTTAAATAGATTACACACTTAATTTTATAAAAGACATGCAGTCTTTAAACCTTTCTTGTTAATTCAGAGTCAGCATTATGGAAAACCATTAGTATATAATTTTGGTTAAATTAAAATATGTGTGCCTGCCGGGCGTGGTGGCTCACGCCTGTCATCACAGCACTCGGGAGGCAGAGGCAGGAGGATTGCTGAGTTCGAGGCTTGCCTGGGCTACATAGTGAGTTCAGCGCTAGCCTGAACTACAAAAGCGAGACCCTGCCTCAAAAAAAAAAAAAAAATGTGTGTCTTCCATTATTAACAGTAATCTTTTCTGCTTGATGTGTTTTCCCCTAAAAACACTCTCACCTTGAAGCATTTGCAAGTTCTAGGCTTAGTCTGCTTTTGGTAGGGACAGTATTTTAAGAGTTGTGTTTGATTATTAATTAATGTGGCTCTTCTAAAGTGTCTAAGGGGTTCATGCTTTTTCTGAGGCTTCACTTCTGAAGAAGTTGTGTAAAGAGTGTGATTTTTGGTGGTAACCCAGGTAATCCCTAGAGGATGAAGTTTTTATTACATGCGTACTGTATTTTTTAACAACAAAAGATATTTTAATCCAAAATATTTTCATTATTGTTTCAAAATATTAAGTCGTTAATGAAATGAATAGTTTCCAGGGAAGCTTTGTTTTCTTAGGAACTTGACCTGATAAGTCATAGGAAATGCAGAAAGCTGTGTTTCACAAGAATGTTCGAGATGAACTTTTTGTTGCACTTCTCATCTGGAGTTAATTCAAAGTGCAATCAGAGGCTAGGAAGGAGTAGCTTTCAAGTGATACTGCTTGCTTGACTGCTCACTTGTGAACAAATAGAGTTGCATTTTACTGGTCTTCTTTTACTTTGGGTTTGTTTTTTTTTTTTTGAGACAGGGTCTCGCTTTGTAGTTCAGGCTGGCTCTGAGCTCACTATGTAGCCCAGGCAAGCTTCGAACTCAGCAATCCTCCTGTCTCTGCATCCCGAATGCTGGGATGACAGGCCTGAGCCACCACGCCTGGCACTGTGGTATGTGGTATTGATTGCTGGTGGGTGTGAGTCTCCACGCCCAGCATTGTATGTGGTTATCTGGGATTGAACTCAGGACCTTGCGCTTGTGAGGCAGGCGCCGGAACCACTGAGCTAACCCTCTGGCCCATCTTTTACTTTTTGTGACTGTGACGGGATCATGTTCAGAAGATCTGAAAAATGTGTGTAAATCTCTGGGAGCACAAACATTGGTTTAAATGAATATAAACTACATTTTTGTAAATAGAAAATCAAACAGTAAAAAATAAAACTATTAAGTGCCATGATCTAAGGAGTTTGGTTTACTTAACCTCTGTATCTGAGGTCTAGAAAAAATAGTACTGACAATTTTTAGCTGTGTGTTAGGTTGTTGAATTAGTGCTTAAATATATTTTGGTTATTGAAATAGGTTGGAGTGTCAGCTGTTTAGGCTTCCACTGCTTTTATTTGATTCTAGCCAACCATCGTGGCACACCCCTATAACCCCAGCGCTCAGGAGGCCAAAGCAGGAGGATGGCCATCAAGATCAAAAGTCTACTAAGTTTTGGGCTGGAGATTTAGCTCAGTGATTCCAGTGCCTGCCTCGCAAGTGCAAGGCCCTGAGTTCAATCCGGGTAATCACATACAATGCTGGGCGTGGTGGCTCACACCTGTAATCCCAGCACTCAGGAGGCAGAGACAGGAGGATTGCTGAGTTCCAGGCTTGCCTGGGCTACATAGTGAGTTGAGGGCCAGCCTGAAGTACAAAGTGAGACCCTGTCTCAAAATAAAAAAAAAAGTCTACTAAGTTTTAATAGGAAATATATTTCTAGGAAATGTATCTAAGAAATGTTCAGCTCTTTTTTTCTCATAAAATTATGCTTTAGTATTGTGTATGACATTTTTACTACAGGTTGATGAACAACTTTGAAACATAATTTAAGTCTGTCTTTTGCAAAAAAAGTATGTATGCTAAATGTAGCAAGTAAATTGTTTACATTTCTCTCTGTGCAATTTAACCTCTAATCTGTTTAGGTAAAAAGAAAAAAGTGTTGCCATTATCTCTGACTTTACACCTAGTATTCTGTATTTTTTCTTTTTTTTTTTTTTTTCTCCGAGACAGAGTTTTGCTTTGTAGTTCAGACTGGCCTTGAGTTCACTCACCACTAGTCCAGGCAAGGCTAGAATTGAGCAATCCTCCTTCCTGTCTCTGCCTCCTGCGTGCTGGGATTATAGGCATAAACCACCATGTCCTGCATTGCAGTCTGTAGTGCTGATTGCTGGTGGGCGTGAGTCACCACACCTAGTGTAGTATGTGGTTACTGGGTTTGAACCAGAGATCTTATGCTTGCTAGGCAGTTTGCTAAGCAGGTGCCGGAACCACTGAGCTAAATCTCTGGCTCCACTTTTTCTTATCTTGATTCACTTATTATCACCACTGCTTTCTAGCCTGGTCCAAGTTAGTCTTATCTCTTGCCTAGATAATTCTGCAATTAGCCACCTAACTGGTCTTCCTGGTTCTTTGCTAGCTCCCTAAGGTCTTCTCAACACTGTAGCCAGATCATATCACTTGCCAGAACCCTACAGTGACTTCCCATGTGTGGAGTGTGTGCTGCACTGTTCCCATCTCCCCTTACCTCTCAGGTGAGCTGCTGCTCTTACCTTGCCTCTTCCCTTGGTTGTCTTAGGGTCTTTTTACTGGCTACTGACTCTTCTTGGAATGTTTTTCTCTGAGATATTGCATGGCTTACTTTCTTGACTCTTTGCTCTTTAAACGTCATTTTTCATTTTAATTTAAAACTGTACTTCTCTACTTGAATCCCTCTACCCAGCCGTTTTCACCATAGGACTTGTTCTGTCTGTCATACTTTGTAATTTCCTCATTGATTGTGTTCATTGTTGCTTCCCCCAGACCAGAATCACAGTGGGATAACCTCTATGAGGTAGGGCTTTTTGTCTGTTTATTGATGGATTGAAAGAGATTTCCTTATTGTCTGAGATGTAGCAGATGCTCAATAAAGATTTGTCAAGTGAATGACTTAAATCTTATCCTGCAGTGCCTTCCTTTTATGAATGCAGCATGCTTGGAGGCATGGAGTTTTCAGTCTGCATCTAGGCCCTGGCAGAGAAGGAGAAGAAAGTATCAGGAAGCCTGTGTAAACCCTCTGGTAGAAGAAGTGATGTTAGACTGAGTTAGAGACTCTCGTATTTGCTCACTTTGGACCATTAGTTGGTTAATTCAGAAAACTATGAAAGGTAGATATGGTGGTACATGGCTGTAATCTAGAACTCTGGGAGGTTGAGGTCAGAGGATCACAAGTTTGAGTCCACACCTGCCAGGTTAGTGACTTTGTGAGATTCTTCTTAAAAAAAAATAAAAATCCCAAATAAACAAAAAGTATAGTGCTGTTTTTATTTCTAATGTTCCTTTTCTTTCTTTTTTCTTTTTTGAGATGGCATCTCAGGGTGTAGTCTAGTTTCCCTTGAACTTGGAATACTCCTGTGTAAGTCTCCAAAGTGCTGGGATTACAGATCTGCACCCCATGCCTGACCCATGTCTTTTCTTAGGATAGTGGTCTTTTGATTTTTGCCTCCATAAATCACAGTAAAAGTATCATTTAGGTCAGTGATGGTGAACTTTTTAGAGTTCACCAAATGGCAACCCCAAACAAAGCACTAACACTGCAGTTAAATCTGAATACTGAGATCTTAGTTTAAGAAACATTAACATCTTTTGTCTTAAAAACAGACTAATGTGTGCCATAAATTTGCCACTACTGATCTATGATTTCTCTTATGGGTTGTTTAAAGTGGAATAAATATGTGGATACTAGGAAACTCTATGCACAAAGTCCTGTAATTTTTCCAGAAGATTTAATTTAGTTTTCATTTAAAAATTACCATTTATTTATTTATATATAGTTTTTTTGGGACAGGGTCACACTTTGTAGTTCAGGCTGGCCCTGAACTCACATGTAACCCAGGCAAGCCTCGAACTTATGGCAGTCCTCTTGGTTCTATCTTCTGAGTGCTGGGATTACTGGCATGAACCTCCATGCCCCATTAAAATCATGTTTTTACTTTGTTTTCATTTGTAAAGTGTGAGAGAGATAAAGCAGGTAGGCTGCTACATTGTTAGCCATAAGCATTTAGCTTTTGGGAGGAGATACCACCCTATGTAGTTTTACAGAAGGGGAGAATGTCAGTTAATCGAGTGAGAGTGTAAGACACCTACTTTGAATAAGTCTTAGCAGCCTATCATTACTAAAAGAGACTATCGCTCGAATTTCTTTGTTTTGATTTGGAGTAAATGTACAGTTACTTATCAGAACTTGTATAAATTTTAGTAAACAGATTGTCCTGTCAGGAGGGAGACTTGACAGAATTATACACTCTGGGAAATGGAGCAAAATTATGATTTATTCTTCTATACAAATCAGTTGAATTGCTGAACAAACAACTTGGTCTGGAGTAATAAGCTAAAAGTCAGTAGTTAGGAGACCTATAGGTTTTAGGCCTTATTAAGGCCAGGGCTGTATGCAAATTTTTGTTTGTTTGTTTGTTTTTAATGTCAGTTCTTTAGTTTCATAAAGTTGTGTGTTAGGGAGAGGCAGAATACTTGGGAGTTTGAATGGCTCGGGTTCGAATTTGGTTTTGCCAGTTACTGCATGTGTGATTTTATTCTACCTCAAGCTCACTCAGGGATTGCTGTATTTTATTAGTACAGTAGTTACGTGTTGGTATAGCTAAAGTTAAAGACTTACTGGCTTTCAGACTTGTGAACATTTATGTGCAATATCATTAATCTTGACAATCTTAGGAGGTAAGTACTGCTGGTGGAAGCTAGGGAGACTGGTTAAATAATTTATCCGGAGACAGAGAAGATGAGAGGATGAGCCTGAAATTTAACTGAGGCATTTGATATAAGAGCCCATTCTTACCATTGAGCTGTTTTCTAAAAATGCTTTGATGTGAGCCTGAGGGTGGGAAGCATTGTTCACCTGCAGTTGTCTGATGTTAGGTGTTAGACAGCTAAATTAAGATTACAGAGATTTTTCTACCTAGAGTCAAAAGATTACTTTTTAAAATTAGTGACTTAAATTTGAAGATTAGAAGTTTTCCAAGTGAAGAAAATACTAAAAGTTACTTAAAAATTAAATAGTATGTGGTTCTTGTAGTTTCCAAGAATTTGTTCAGTGTCAGCTGCTGTGTGTATATTGTTAGTTACTCAAGATAATTGCCCACAATAATGTAAGTGCTCTGAGGTGGGAACTTTGTTTTAATCACTGTGAATCGTATTTCCTGTGCTTCCCTAGGGTTTAGTTTGAGTGAAGGGATGGCCTGTTGTTTGAGACTGGTTGAGACTCATGGAACTTCTGCTTTACTTGCTGGTTGGGTCATTTTTTCCACTAGCGTGGAAAACTGAGTAGCATTTGGAATGCCATGTAGGATGAAACTTCCAAGAGTAAACCTGGAATCTTTACTCTGGAATGGAAAACAATTTAAAACATGAATTTCAGTAAAATAAATCTGTACTTCTATCAGTAAATCTCATAGATCAGTAACAAAGTATTTTGAGTGGAATCTGTCTGTACACAAATTAGTGATTGCATACTGCATGTTTAGATTCAGTTTATCTTTGAAATAAATTTGGACAGCTATTTACTGAAAGCTCCCCAATGTTCTGCATGCTATGTTGCAGAATGTTTCCTTAAATTTCTTTCTTTTTTTTTTTTTTTTTGAGACAGGGTCTCGCTTTGTAGTCCAGGCTGGCTCTGAGCTTACTATGTAGCCCAGGCAAGCCTTGAACTCAGCAATCCTTCTGTCTCTGCCTCTCGAGTGCTGGGATGACAGGCATGAGCCACCACGCCCGGCACTGTGGTATGTGGTACTGATTGCTGGTGGGTGTGAGTCACCACACCCAGCATTGTATGTGGTTACTGGGGATCGAACTCAGGACCTTGCACTTGCTAGGCAGGCCCTGGAACCACTGAGCTAAATCTCTGGCCCTCCTTAAAATTTTAATATACAAACAAGTGGAATTCATTTATGTGCTGCCAGATTATATTTACGTTGGTATTGGTAAGCCATATTCATTCGATAACATGTTCTCTAATAGTGTTTTCATACCCTGGATGTCTGAGGCTGGCTGAGTGTTATGATTTCTGTGAAGTGAATTTTTAGGCTATTTATTTAGTGCTCCTCTTTCTAGGTACAGTTGCAGGGACTGTGCTCTGTTAACTTTGTGGTTGGTCTCCACTCCTGACAAATGAGGATCGGTTTGACCTAGATGTTTATAGTAATTTTAAGTTTAAATTGGATCATAAGTTTTTTGTTTTATATTTTTTTGGTCACCAGTACTACATTATTGCACTTCAAGAGCATTATCTTTTCATTCCTTTATTTTTTTCTCACCAGGAGTAAGTAGTACCTTTCTTACCTTTTTTTTTTTTTTTAAATTTTATTTTTCCTTTCTTTTTCAAGTAATGCTGCTTGTTGACTTGGTACACACAAATGTCTTTAGAAGAGTGGTTTTTCAAACTTTGTTGTTAACAACTTGTAAAAAATATGTATTTGACTTTATAACTCAAAACCGTTTGGATTTGTGATAAAAACAAATGCTCATTGAGACCTACTATGTTCATTTTTGTTATCAGTTGAAACTGAAATTTATTTGGATAAGTTGTTTTAGGACTTGGGGCTAGTTAAAATTGAATTGCTGGATTTTAGATAGTAAACCTTTTTTTCTTTACTAGTAGATAGTGTCAAAGTGTTTTCTCCTGTAAATGTACCAGTTTGTTCTCTGCAGTGAAAATTTGTTATTATGGCTCCACATTCTTGCCTAAACTTGATATTGGCAATAACTAAAATCAGAGAGCGTATTGTGTAGGAAATGATACCTCCTACCTAGGTTTCGCATTTCTCATTACTAAGAAACCATCTTTTCTCAGATGTTTGGTGGACATTTTTACTGTTCTACATGTTTACTGCTCTTAGAAATTACTTTTTTGTTGTGTTGCTTTTCTTTTGGCTGGTAGGTGTTCATTATATGTTCTGAATACTAATTGTTTTGTATTTATGTATCACAAATGTCTTTTTCCATTTCATAATTTTTCTCTTATGGTGTCTCTGTTAAAACAAGTTTTTAATTTCACTTCATATATTTCCTTTCATAACATGTTTTAAAACATCTTCAAGATTATTTAGATATTCTTGTGTTATCTTACAAGAGTTTTATGTTATCTTACAAGAGTTTTATGTTGTCTTACAGTTCTTTCTCTGAAGTTGATTTTTAAGTTTCTTAATGATACTGCTTTTTTTTCTAAGTGCTGTATTGCTTAACATTTCAGAGATTTTTTTGGGGGGGAGAGTCTAAAATACATTCATTTCCCAGTGCTTTGGAATGATTGTTTTATTAATAGTTCACTAAAATATAGGGTTGTCTTGAGGATTATATTCACAATTTGTGTTCATACTCATAGGAAAATAACTATATAGAAATGTTTTTTAAAGTATGAGTAAATTTGTTTAGTAAACTTTAAAGTCTCCATCCCAACCGGATGAGACAGTTTAAGAAATTTGTAAAGTTTCAAAGTGATGCCTATGTTAGCACGTGATTTTCTTAAATTGTTAACGTTTGTTGTAAAACGGCTCTTTGTGTTTGTTGTGGCACTAGGACATTTTGCCATGGTGTTTTATATGTATTGACATACTTTATGTATATCCACCTGTTACTTGGAGTATACATAGAGTCCAAGGAATCAGTTTTCAATTTTGAAAGTTCTCAGCTCCTCTTTTTGTTTGTTTTGAGGCAGGGTCTTGGTGTGTAATTCAGGATGACTTAATCCTAGCAATTATCCTCCCTCAGCCTTGGGAGTGCTGGAATTATTCACAGTTCTCTGCTCTTTAGATTCTATTTTGTCTTTTATTTTCATTTTCTCTTAATCTGTATTGGAGTTTTAGTTTTTCTTCTTGTCCCCAAATTGCTCAATTTTTTTCTTTTATTTTCTGTGCCTTACATTAGATGAATTCACATTAGCAATGTATTAATCCTTCCACTCTGTTAGAAGTTTATTCTAGTTTCAGTATTGAGTCTCTCTGGTTAGTGTGTGTAATTTTTATTTCTTAGAGTTTTGAATTTTTCATATCTACCTGTTTGACTATTCCAAGTTATGTCTTATAATTGTTTTGCTACTTTAAAAAACTCCTCTGTTTCCTCAACATGTTGACATTAAATAATCATTCAGGCTATTTCATGAAATTAATACCATCTGGAATGAATTCATGTTTTTATTAATGATTTTTTTAAATTAAAATTTGCCTGATGTTTTAGATTTAAAAATATGAGAACCAACTCATTATTTTGGTGACTAGTAAAGAGAAATATTTTTATCACTGTTTTGTATCTGTTAATTAGTAATGTCTAGACAAAGATCACCAATAGTTAATATGTTATAGAGATTTAGGTACTTCCTCATGGAAGTATGGTACACTGACCACACACTCAAAGCTCAGAAGCCTTTAAAATTAATTATCAGTTGAAGGAGAAAAGACAAGATTTATTGACTGTCTTGGGAACATCACCAACAAAAGTCAGACTGGAAAGTTTTACAGGACCAGCCACCAGTTTTGTATTTATAGGCTATTTGTAAGTTTTCTAATAAGTGTCTATTTATTACCATTGCCTATGTTTTGATTGGATCTTTTATTTGAGGCATCATCTAATTTTTTGCTTTTCAAATATGTTCTAGATATTAGTTCTTTGCGGACTAATGGACATTTCTTCTCATTCTGTAGGTTGACTGTTCACTCTGTTGGTCAGTCCCTTTGCTGTGCAGAGGCTTTTTAACTTGATAGGATCCCATTTGTTGGTTCTTGATGTTCTTTCTTATGCAGTTGGGGTTCTGTGGAGAAAGTCTTTGCCAGTGCCTGTGTTTTAAGAATTTTATGTAGAGGCAGAAGTCAAAGCAGCTAAGAAGCATATGAAGAAATGTTCAACATCACTGGTCATTCGAGAGATGCAAATGAAAACAACACTGAGATTTCATCTCACTCCATAAAGAATGGCTGCTATTACAGAATCAACCAACAATAAATGCTGGCGAGGCTGTGGGGAGAAAGGAACCCTTCTCCACTGTTGGGAGAAGGTGGGATTGCAGACTTGTACAACTGTTGTGGAGATCTGTGTGGAGATTTCTCAGAAAACTAGGACTAGGGGTCCCAATTGACCCTGCTATCACCCTGCTAGGAATATACCCAAAAGAATTTAAAAAATCACATTGGAAAGACCGATGTACACCCTTGTTCATAGCAGCTCAGTTCGTGATAACTCAGTCTTGGAAACAACTCAAATGTCCATCAACTGGAGAGTGGATAAAGAAGATGTGGTTTTTTTTTTTATAAAGTGGAGTATTATTCTGCCATAAAGAATGACAAGATTGATTCATTTATGTGCAAATGGATACACCTGGAGGAAACGCAAATGAATGAAATCAATAGATCACAGATAGGCAAATACTGGATCTTCTCATTGATATGAGCACCTGTAGATGCAAATGAGCTCTAGAAAGTATGACAGTCTTTGTAGAGTGGGAAATTTCCAAAGGAAATTTGGTGTGGGGATGTAATGAGGGGAAGGAATAAATATGATTCTGAAAGAAAATAAAAGAGCATGTATATAGGGGGTGGGGAGGGGTGGATGGGTGGGGATAGGGGTAAAAATGAGAATTGACTGTGTCATATATTGGTTCAAATTCCCCAATGTTATGTGTGATTGTGAGATGTATATAAATTGTACCAATAAAAAATTTAATTAAAAAAAGTTTTATGCGTCAGCACATTGTTTTTGTTTTACTATTTAGATCGTTGATCTCTTTTGATTTTAGTGTAGTACCCTATAAGAGATAGGGTCTAGAGTCAATCAGGTGTGAAGCCATGTTGCTGGCTTTGTTTAAGAGGCTATCTTTCTTTAAAAAAAAAAAAACTCAGGTTTTTTGCCCTCATTGTCAAAGATTGGGTGGCTTTGCTTGGAGATGTTTCTGTATCCTCTGTTTTGTTCCATTGATTGATATCTCTTTTGTTGGTAAGACCAGGTTATTTTTGTATCTGTAGCTTTGTAATATAACTTGAAATCTGGGATCGTAATGCCTCATTTGCTCTTGTTGCTCTTGCTATTCTGAGTCTCCTCTGGTTCCATATAAATCTTGGGATAGTTTTAATTAACTTATTTTTAGTTCTTTGAGAAATGCTGTTGCTATTTTGATTAGGCTTGAATTAAATCTGTTTTGGTAATATGGCTATTTTGACAATATTTGTCCCATCCATTTTCCTAATGTCCTCTTTCATCTCCATTTTCAGAGCACTGTAGTTTTTGTTACATAGGTATTTCCTTTGTGAGCTTAATTTCTAAGTCTCTAATCTTTATGCCATTGTAAGTAATATATTTTTTCTAATTTGATTAATTTTAGGTATACAGGAAATACTATTGATTTTCATGTGATTTTTGTGTCCCACCACTTTGGTGAATTTTATTAGTTCTAGATGAATTTTGATGGAGTTATTTGTCTTTTGTGTAAAGAATCATGTTGTTTGTGAATGAGAATGGTTTGATGTTTTATTTTCCTGTATGCATCCTTTTGTTTGTTTCTCTTACCTGTTTTTTATGGCTAAGATTTTGAGTACTATATTGAACAAGAGGGGTTATAGTGTATATTTTTGTCTTATAGAAGGAATATTTTCAGTTTTCCCAAGTTAATATGATGTTGGCAGTAGGGCTCTCACACATGGCTTTTATCAGATTAAAATAAGGTTCTTTTACATCGGTTTTCCTCAGTTTTTATTATGAGTGGATGTCGGATTTTGTCAGAAGGTTTTTCTGTATCTGTTGAAATGATTATGTGATTTTTTGTACTTGTTTCTGTTTGTGTAATATACTACATGTACTAATATGTGGATGTTGACCCATCCTTGCATCCCTGAGCTGAAATATACTTAAGCATGGTGTATGATCTTTTAAGTGATGTGTTGCATTCTGTTTGCTAATATCTTGTTGAAGAGCTTTGCATCTCTTCATGAAAGGGATTGGCCCATAGTTTTCTTTCTTCCATGAGAAATTGTTTGATTTTGGAATTAGCATAATGCTGGCATTCAGCAGTGAGTTTGGAAGTACTCCTGCCCTTTCGGTTTTATTGAAGAGTGAATTTTATCAGTGAATTCATGGATCCTGGAGTTTCTTAGTTGTTAGGTTTTATCAGTGAATTCATGGATCCTTAGTTGTTAGGGTTTTTTTAGTTAAACCTTCTATTTTATTTCATGTTATTGAATTATTCAGGGATTTTATATCTTAGTTCAGTTTTGGTAATTCATACGTATCTAGAAATTTCCATTGCTTCTGGGTTCGGTAGTTTATTAGAGTACAGATTTTAAAGTATTATGGATTTGTGGGATCTGTTTTGATTTTGCCTTTTTATTTTTAATTGACTTGATAGTTTTTTTCTAATAAGATTGTGTAAGGGTTTGTCTTTTTATTTTGAAGAATCAGCCTTTTGAGTCATTGATTGTTTGCATTGTGTTTTTAGTCTCAAATTCATTAATTTTGGGGCCGGAGATTTAGCTCAGTGGTTCCAGTGCCTGCCTTGCAAGCGCAAAGCCCTGAGTTTGATCCTGGTAACCACATACAATGCTGGGCATGGTGACTCACGCCCACCAGCAATCAGTACCACATACCACAGTGCTGGGTGAGGTGGCTCACACCTGTAATCCCAGCACTCGGGAGGCAGAGACTGGAGGATTGCTGAGTTCTAGGCTTGCCTGGGCTACATAGTGAGCTGAGGGCCGGCCTGAACTACAGAGAGAGACCCTTTCTCAAAACAAAACAAAACAAAAACAAAAAACCAAATTCATTAATTTTGCTTTGATCTTTATATAATTTTCCCTTGTAATAGCTTCAGATTTGGATTGTTCAGGTTTGTTGTAGGACCTTGAAGTGTGTAATTAGATTATTTATTTGGTCCTGCTCTGTTTTTCTGATTTGGGCATTCACCATCACAAACTTACCTCTTAGAACTGCCTTCATTGTGTCCCATAGATTCTGGTATGTTGTATTGGCATTATTGTTTGATTTTAGGAACTGTTTAATTTCTTTTCTGATTTCTTCTGTGGCTTATTGGTTATTCAAGTCTGTTGTTCAATCTGCATGTGTTTGCATAATTTCTATGGTTTCTTCTGCTGTTGATTTCTAGTTTTATTGCACTATGATCTGATAGTATGCATGGAATAATTTCACATTCATTGTATTTATTTGAGCATGCTTTATTGTCTACTATGTGGTCTGTTATGGAGAAAGTTCCACATAGTGCTGAGAAGAATGTGTAATCTGTTGTTGGATAGAACACTCTGTGGATAGCTGTTAGGTCTGTTTGTTCAAAGGAATGCTTCAACTCTAATGTTTCTTCATTGATTTTTTTTTTTTTTGGCTAGTTGATCAGTGTATTTGTGACAGTAGGACTATGAGATTCCTTCCATGTAATTATGTTGATATTTATCTGGTCTTGTATGTCCAATAGTGTTTGTTTGATGGGTATTTGTTCCAAATATATTCGTAATTGTTATCTCTGTTGAATTGTTTTCTTAACCAGCATATGTGACCTTTGCCTGTTCTGATGAGTTTTGAAGTCCACTTTGTCTCAAATTAGGAAAACTACTCTTGCTTTTTGGGGGGTTGCTGTTTCATGGAATACTGTTTTCTACTCTTCACTTGATATATAGTCTGAATTTCTTTTTGGAGTAAATGTGTTTCTAATGTAGACTATACTTTTGAGGGTGTTTTTGTTTTGTTTTCTTTTTTATTTGCTGAATTGGGTTTGAACTCAGGACCTTGTATTTGCCAGACAGGCAATGGGACCAGTTAGTTACATCTTAGGTCCTTGAGTTTTGTTTTTTGATCCAGTTGCCTATTTGTGCCTTTTGATTGGAGATTTGAGACCATTCACAATGAGAGTTATTACTGGAAGTTACTGAGTTATTCTAAACATTGCATTATTTTCCTGTTACTGATTTCCCGTTTCTGCTTACCTGGTCACCATATTTGGTACATACATTTTATTAGACTTTTTGGCATTTTTGGCTTCATTGTCTCTTTTCTAGGATATACTTTAGAGGTTTTTGGAGTTCTTATTTGGTAGTTAGGAATGTCTGTGGTGCTCTTGAAATAGTTTTGCAGGATAAATTAGTTGGGTTGGAAGTTGTTTTCTTTTAAGACATGAAACCTTCTATTAAAGCTCTCTTGCTTCATTCAGTACTTTGTTTTTTGAAATGGGCTATTACTATGTAGTTCGCACTGGTCTGAACTCTTTGAAGTCAGCCCGGGTTGACCTCAAACTCACAGCAAACCTCCTGCTTCAGCCTTCCAAGTGCTGAGATTATAGGTGTATGCTCCCACACCAGACCTTGCCCATTAAGTTTTGTGTTGACAAATTTGTTCTAATTTACCTTCATATGTCATTCTTTGTGTTTATGTTTTTTTTTTTTAATTACTACTTTGTGTTGGACTTGTGAAGGTTTAACTATGATACTCAGAGAACTTCTCTACTGTTATTTGGGGTTCTGTGTGCCTTGCTTACCTATAAAATTCTTTTCCCATGCTTGAAAAAATTTTCTGCTGTTTTTTTCTTTCTTTTTTTTTTCAGATATTTATTGGTACACTTTGTATACAGCTCACAATCATACACAACACTGGGGAATTTGTACCAGTATATGACACAAGTTAATTCTCATTTTAACCTACATCCCTACCCATCCACACCCCTCCACCCCTTATATACATGCTCTTGCATTTTCTTTCCGAATCATATTCTTTCCCCTCATTACACTCCCACACAAAATTCCCTTTGGAAATTTCCTTACAAAAACTGTCATACATTCTAAAACTCATTTACATCTACAAGTTCTCATACCAGAGAAAAGATACGGTATTTGCATATCTGTGATCTATTTATTTCACTTATTAGTGTGTCCTCCAGGTGTACCCATTTGCACATAAATGAATGAAACTTGTCATTCTTTATGGCAGAGTAATACTCCATTAAAAAAACCTCACACCTTTATCCAGTCTCCAGTTGATGGACATTTTGGTTGTTTCCAAGACTGGGCTATCATGAACTGAGCTGCTATGAATAGGGTGTACATCTGTCTTTCCAATGTGATTTTTAGAATTCCTGTATTCCTAGCAGGGGAATAACAGGGTCAAATGGGACCTCTAGTCCTAGTTTTCTGAGAAATCTTCATACTGATCTCCACAATGGTTGCAAAAGTCTACAATCCTGGGCTGGAGATTTAGCTCAGTGGTTCCAGTGCCTGCCTTGCAAGTGCAAGGTCCTGAGTTCAATCCAGTAACCAAATAGAACAACATCAAGTGTGGTGACTTACGCCCACCAGCAATCAGTACCACACCCCACAATGCCAGGCATGGTGGTTCACGCCTGTAATCCCAGCACTCGGGAGGCAGAGACAGGAGGATTGCTGAATTCGAGGCTTGCTTGGGTTACATAGTGAGCTCAGGTCCAGCCTGAACTACAAAGTGAGACCCTGTCTCAAAAAAAAAAAAAAAAAAAAAAAAAAAAAGGAAAAAGCCTACAATCCCTTCAACAGTGGAGAAAGGTTCCTTTCTCCCCACAGCCTTGCCAGCATTTATTGTTGGTTGATTTTGCAGTAGCAACCATTCTTTGTGGAGTGAGATGAAAACCCAGTGTTGTTTTCATCTGCATCTCTCGAATGACCAGTGATGTTGAACATTTCTTCATATATTTCTTGGCTACTTTGACTTCTGCCTCTGAGAAGTGTCTGTTCATTTCAGATGCCCATTTTTGAATTGGGTCTTTAAAATTTGGGGGACTGATTTGTTTGAGTTCTTTATATATTGTAGATCTATTATTTTTTCTGTAAACATTCTTTTATGCCTTTTAATATTCTTTTAATTAGTGTATTATTTTCACTAATTCCCATTAATCTTACATTAGTCTTTGTGTTAGCTAGTAATTGTTGGATCCGCTTTTTTTTTTTTTTTTCTTTTTGAGACAGGGTCTCACTTTGTAGTTCAGGCTGGCCCTGAGCTCACTGTGTAACCCAGGCAAGCCTGGAATTCAGCAATCCTTCTGCCTCTGTCTCCCGAGGGCTGTGATTACAGGCGTGAGCCACCATGCCTGGCATTGTGGTATGTGGTATTGGTTGCCTGTGGGTGTGAGTCACCACACCCAGCATTGTATGTGGTTTCTGGGGATTGAACTCAGGACCTTGTGCTTGCGAAGCAGGCACCAGAACCACTGAGCCAAATCTCTGGCCCCTGGATCCACTTTTTGATAGTCTCATTATTTTTAAGGTGTCTTGAGTATTTGCATACTTTTCATCTGCCCTGTGTTTTAGTTTTGCTATTCTGTAGTGACACTTGTAATTCCTCTCTCTCTCTTTCTCTATCTCTCTCTTCTCTCCCTCTGTCCCTCCCTCCCTCTTTCCTTCTCTCCCTCCTTCCCTCCCTCCCTCCTTTCCTTCCTTCCTTTTTTTGTGCCATGGGGGATCAAACTCAGGTCCTTGTTCTTACAAATTAGGTGCAGTTCCACTTGAGCTAAATCCCCAGCCCAACACTAGTAAATTCTGCTCATCATATTTTCAATAAAATTATTTTATCATCTGGATATCTGGTTGGTACATTTTCACGGGTTCTTATTGTTTACTAAATTTGTCATTTTTGTTTTGTTTCATTATGTTTAGCTCTGGACCAGCGATTTAGCTCAGTGGCAGCATTCCTGCTTCACAACACAAAGTACTGAGTTTGTTCCCAGGTATAGGGGTGGGGGGAGATATTATTTAGCTCAGCTAGTGCTTTATTAATGCCTTTTATAAGGTCATTGATCATTTTCTTTATTATTAAGTCCATTATAGGTTTAGTTAACTCATATCATCTTTGGGCTTGCTGAGTATCTTATTGGTCTCCTTTGATCACTTTGTAAATTCATTTTTTTTTTTTTTTTGTGGTACTAGGGGAATTTAGGCCCTTGTGCTTCCAAGGTAGGAGTGGTACCAACTGAGCTAAATCCTCACCTTCATTTCACTTCATTTGGGGGAGTTGGGAGTTCTTGGAGGCCTTTGTTGCCTTCTTTTTTCATCTTTTTCTGGCTTTTGTGTGTGTGCTGAGGCGGAGGGTCAACTATAGTGGAGAGACACTGTTGCTAGTGTGACGAACACTAGTGTTTGCTTTCCATTACTATACTCTGGTTGTGGCTAACTATAAGACTTGTTTCAAGATCTGATCTTCTGTTGAGGTTCATTGTAATTGGCCCAGTACCATTTCTCTAGAAGTGAACATATTGTGTCATATTATTGATGCTACAAAGACTAACAAGATAATGTCATACAATAAAAAGTAATAGCAACAACTGTGCCATCTTGGCAGTAGCATGAGGTCAGTAACCATAGTTGAGTCACAAACAAAGTGAATATCGATATACCATAAGAACCAATAAGTAATAATAATGATAATGACAGAGTAGGAAAGGGGGACATGAGAAAAGTAAAATTTGAAAAATAAAATGAAAATGATAAGAAGGGGAGAAAAGTGAAGTAAAATATTATTTTAAGAACTTAAAGAAGGGCTGGAGATTTAGCTCGGTGGTTCCGGCACCCTCCTGGCAAGCTCAAGGTCCCTGGTTTAGTCCTGGTAACCACACATAATATCGGGCAGGATCACTCACGCCCACCAGCAAACAGAACCATACACCATAGTGCTGGACATGGTGGCACACTCCTGTAATCCCCACACTCAGGAGGCAGAGGCAGGAGGATTGCTGAGTTTGAGGTTTCCCTGGCCTACCTAGTGAGCTCAGGCCCAGCCTGAACTACAAAGTGAGACCCTGTCCCCAAAAAAAAGAAGTAAAAGAAAACTGATTGAATTAGATTTATGTAACAGCAAGGCACAAAGAAGAAAAAGTAAAAGCAAAGAAAAATAAAGAGAAAAGCTCCCCAAATCCAAATAATCAATGAAGGAAAAAGAAAAAATGTTTAGAAGCATGTTTCTGAATGAGTAGGTTCTTCCAAGGGAATCAGCAACTCTAGGGTGGAGTAGTGAGTCACTCCTCAAATCTATTTTGCTTCCACTTCCATTTTGTGTTTTAGTGCTTTCCTGCTGGGTGTGGTGTCTGACCTAAGGCTGTATTTATGTAAGTGGCCTCAGTTGCCTTGTCCCTCTGTGTTCCCGTCTGCCTAGCTCTACAGCCTGTGGATTTCGAGGTGCACTCTGCTCCAGAGTCCCCTGTGTGTGCATTCCTGGCTGGGGCAGTTGTTCAGGTAGGTGGATCCAAGCTCATGGTACAGAAGAGGAAAGCAAATAGACCACTGAGTTCTGCATTGGAATTAGGTAGTGGGGTAGGAATAGGTGAGCAGGCAGTTCTCTGGATTTAAACCTAGGGCATTCAGACCCAGCTTTGCTCCTGAAAACCATCCAATGCTGGCCTGGCTGCAGTGTAAGCATTAAACGTTTACCCTGTGTCTTCTCCACACACAGCTGTCTCCCATCAAAGCACTGGGGTAGAGTGCCCCACAGAGCCTGAAGTATTAACACCTCCCCAAGATGGCTCCTGAAGAAATGCTCTCAGACATAGCAGATGCTGCACTGGATTTTTTCTTCAGCTCTAGCCTGCTGCTACACAGAAGGAATCACTTTCAGAGTAAAACTGACATTATTTTTAGTGTCACTGTGGACCGTTCTTGAGGCTGGCATTCTTGAGGTTGCTTCATTTTTCCTTTTAACTGCTGATCCTCTCCAGGCTCACCTTGTGTGAACAGAGACATATTTAAGGTGAACTTTTCATTTTTTCTGCATTGTGCTCCACTTCTCAGTCTTCTCTACAGTTCATGCTTTCTTGTCAGCTCCCTCTCAATTCCCAGAGATCTGTTGTTTTTCTTTACTGAGTTGTTCTCCAAAGTCTCTGTGATGGGTTCTGGAGCGGCTGGTCTTTACTCTGTCTGAGTAATACTCGGGATGTTCCGAGTACTGTATTTTAGTGGTCTGTTCCTTTGCTCACATCTGTCCTTCAGTCTTGTTGGGTATTAATCAGCTCTATAGTACAGCTTTGACTTAAAGTTCATACTAATTTATATTTATAATTTAATGTTTAATTATAGTCATAATGTTTAAGACTTGAAATGTGATTCTTGTTCCTTGTAGTGACCTTACTTCACATACATTTCATCAGTTTGGTTTGGAATTGATAGTTTAACTCAAGTCTAGCACATTTTTTTTTTTTTTTTTTTTTGTATTACAAGTTACCCCTTGCTGTCTAAATGCTTTTACTGCTTAGTGTCTCAGACTGGAGAATCAGATATTTACTTACTTGAATTCATTTTTTTTGAGACAGGGTCTCGCTTTGTAGTTCAGGCTGGGCCTGAGCTCACTGTGTAGCCCAGGCAAGCCTCAAACTCAGCAGTCCTCCTGCCTCTGCCTCCCAGAGTGCCAGGATTACAGGCGCAAGCCACCATGCCCAGCATTGTGGGGGTGGTACTGATTGCTGGTGGGCGTGAGTTACCACACCCAATATCATATCATTGTATGTGGTAACTGGGATGAACCAGAACCTTGCATTTGCTAGGCAGGCAGTGGGACCACTGAGCTAAATCTCTGGTCCTTGAATTCATTTTTGAAAACCCTGCTGCTGAATGAAAACATCTTTCCATTACTTTTAGTGGGAAATTATGCTGTGTTATACCTCAACTCATTTTTCAACATAGATGAGTTTAGCATCATAGTAAATGTACTTTATACATAAAATGTAGTTTAATACAGGGAGAGCTTACTGTAATTGCCAAAGGAGGAAGAGAGAGCTGGACAGTAAGAGGTAGTGGTGGCTGGAGATGCCCTTTTTGAAAAGTTTGCTCTTTTTTTTTTTTTTTTTTTTTGAGACAGGATCTTCTTTGTAGTTCAGGCTGGCTCTGAGCTCACTATGTAGCCCAAGCAAGCCTTGAATTCACAGCAATCCTCCTGCATTTGCCTCCTGAGCTCTGGGATTACAGGCATGAGCCACCACACCTGGCATTGTGGTATGTGGTACTGATTGCTGGTGGGTGTTTGTCAACATGCCCAACATTGTTGTATGTGGTTACCGGGATCAAACCCAGGACCCTGCACTTGTCAGGTGGGTGGAGGAATCACTGAGTTAAGTCTCTGGCTCTTAAGAGCCATTTTGATAAAAATGATTTGACTGAACAGTTAAGTATGTGGGATAGGCCCATAGATTTAATAAGGTGGTTTCCCTGCTTCCCTGAGTAAGTTGTTGCAATTTCTGCTGTTTTAGTTGGTAACTGTAAGAGTAGCCAAGAATAGCAAAGAATAAAATGAAACACTAGCTGGTTTGCCTTTTCTTATCTTTTAGTTCAACATGTCATTTATAAACTGGCAACCTTGGCCTATCTGTATCCAGTTAATTAAAATATTAGTAAGGTAGGTCTGAGAACAGAATCGTGATTAAAGATACTTTCTCAAGTGTTAATTGGCAACTTTGGGATATGATTATTAAACCTTTTTGCGATGGTGTCTCATTTTGTAGTTTAGACTGGCCCTGAACTCACTGCATAGCCCACACTTGTCTCAAACTCATGGCAAACCTCCTGCTTCTGCCTCCCAAGTGCTGGGATTACAGGTATGTGCCACCATGCCTTGCTGTTTTATACTTCTTGCTTGTGGAATGTTGTTTTATGTATTATTTTTTTTTCTGAAGGTAAGCAAAAGCAGTCATTTGACCACTTCATTAATTTTTGTTGTTGAGTAAGTGGAGGTAATGCACCTAAGAGTTATTTACAACTTGTGTTCAACTTTAATACTTAAGTCAAAAGTCATAAGGCATGATGAATTTTTATGATTAGCATATTTCAAAATGTTTTTTCTATTTGCTGGTAAATTTCATTGAGAATAGGCATCAATTATTATTATTATTATTATTTTTGAGATAGGGTCTCACTTTGTAGTTCAGGCTGGCCCTGAGCTCACTATGTAGCCCAGGCAAGCCTCGAACTCAGCAGTCCTCCTGTCTCTGCCTCCCGAGTGCTAGGATTATGGGCATGAGCCACCATGCCCGGCAGGCATCAATTATTAAAACACTGGGGTACTACTGGACATATCTAATAAGATAAGGGTAGAGGAGAAATTATAGGGAGATAAGATTTTGACTCAAAACCAAAAACTTACTAACATGTTTCTGAAGAAATCCAAAGGGTCATCGGAGTGTCCAGCCTGGTTTTCAAGTACTGTAGGCTGAAGGGTTACTCTCCTGTGTCCAGTTTGTGTGTGTATAGTTGGATTTGACAGATTTCGTGACTCATGAATTTGCGAAATGTCAAAGTAGAACAAGGTTATAGACTGCAAGGGACAAAGCTTAGGTACATGGTAGAGCTGTTTTATATAAGGTATAAATTTCAAGTTCTAAAATGATCTTTGAACAATGTTGATGATTTGTATTCTTTGTTTTGGAAACTGATTTTATGTAGATTTGAAAGTCTTTTTTTTTTTTTTTAGCAGAATTCTTAAGAGCTGGGTATCTAGGATAGCAGTGTGTTAGTTCTTGGTTCCATTCCCATGCTGTAACCTCCAAAAAAAAAAATTATTAGTATCCTTGGGATTAAGCTTTCAATTTGTCTAAGCCATCAAAAGTTAGAGTTATTTACAGGATTAACTTCACTGTATTATCTCCTGTGGAAGTATCTGAGTGAGTAGTAGTGCCTTTTCCTCAGAAAATGGGCCAGTGTGGGCTTGATGGAAAGCAGAAGCCTAACAGATAATGATGTAACTTGCAGTAGCCACCAGCTATGCAGTTCCTTTTCACTTTGTAGAAAAGCTCTGAACACTGATTAATCTTACATTCAAAGAAAAAAGCAAATTCAATTAAAAATTAGAAACTTGAAGTTTTGCAACAGGACAACTTAACAGAAAAATTTAGTTGCATTCTTACTGAAGATTATGGTAGCAGTTTTTCACAGTGGATATTCCTGAGATTAGGGTTGTGTTAATAAGATGTGACTCATAGAAATAACTGTTGCTGTCTAAAAGGAGGACTTGCACAATCGCTTTGAGATTTCAGTTTGGCCTGTGAAGTTAATTCGGGAAAAGATATAAAGGGGAGTTCCTATTTCAGGGACTTCATAATATGATTTACTGAATTATTTTGTCTTTTGGGTACTCTGAATTTTTTTGCTTTTTGTTTTGAAGATAATTTTAATTGAATACATTATAGTTCTTGGATAGAGACAGACAGAATAAGAATTTAGATAACTTTGTATTTTGATGGTATTTGAGAGTGATTAATACTTTGCCTGTTTTTTTTCTTTGTTTTCTATGTTTTTCTTTTTAATTTGTAGGACCAGGTTTATTTAAAAAAATTTATTGCAGATGTAACACACATAAACATTTAAATATGTAGGAATATATAAAAGGAATCAATCTATTGGATTTTCTTCACGTACTTTATGCTGATGTACAGAACATTATCTAGATAAGACCGACTGTTAGCTGTCTTGTGTAATTGTGTGCATGTGTATATGGTGAGTAACTGCTCTGAGAACTCAGAACTAGCTCTAGGCATAGGATTGTATTGATGCTGAGGCCAGGGTTTTTGCTCTGCTTGATAGAGGCTGTGTACTTGATGCACACCTAAATCATAAATTCATTCAAAATCATTGAATCTACTTATGAACAGAGATCAACATCCTGCACTCAGCTTTTAAAATTTATGTGGAGAATTAAAATAATACAGTTGATAAACAATAAGGAAATCAGTGATAAAATATTTGTAATGTATTTTGTAGGATCATCAACACAATGTTTTTTACCCTTGTAGCTAATGACTTTGTTTCTCACTGGTACACACTAGTAGTTCCCTCTGCTTGGGAGGCTGACTGAAGAGGACTACTTGATCCTCAAGAGTTTGACATCAGTCTGGACCACAGAGGGAGACCCCAGCTCAAAAATAAAATAACCCTAAGTACTATACTAATTTTACTTCTATTTCTGTATGAGCCAATCTCTACTTGTACACCAAGTTCTGTTTCTTCTTGCTGTTTGAAAACATTGCCCCTGACTGCCATGCATTGTTAGTATTTACCTTCCTATTGAATTATTTTTGTCAGCCTGTGATCATGCTGTGATTTTTCTTTGTTTCTTTTTTTTTTTTTTTAAAGAAAAACTCTCAGGCCTGGAGATTTAGCTCAGTGGTTCTAGAGCCTGCCTCATAAGCGCAAGGTACTGAGTTCACTCTCTGGTAACCATGTACAATGCTGGGCGTGGTGACTCAGGTCCACCACCAGTTAGTACCACGTACCACAGTGCCGGGCATAGTGGCTCACACCTGTAATCCCAGCACTTGGGAGGCAGGGACAGAAGGATTGCTGAGTTCCAGGCTTGCCTGGGTTTCATAGTGAGCTCAGGGCCAGCCTGAACTACAAAGCAGGATCCTGTCTCAAAAAACAAAACAAAACAAAACAAAAACCCAAAACCTCCTCTTGTAGATTTTATCTTATCACTCTGTACCTTTTCACAGGAAAACTGCTCTAGTGATTTGTCCATACATGTTGGAATTCTAGGGTCTTGTATTGTAGTTCAGGCTGGCCCTGAGCTCACTGTGGAGCCCAGGCAAGCCTCCAGCTCAGCAATCCTCCGGTCTCTGCCTCCTGAGTGCCGAAATTACAGGTGTGAGCCACCACAGCACTGTGGTATGTGGTACTGATTGCTTGGTGGGCATAAGTCACCATGCCCAGCATTGTTGTATGTGGTTACCTGGATGAACTCAGGACCTTATGCTTGTGAGGCAGGTGCTAGAACCACTAAGCTAAATCTCTGGCCCCCTATTTCTAACTCTTGAATTCATCTCATTCAGTTTTCCATCACTGAACTGTTGAAGTAATTTTAATGGAGCCTATTTAAATCTGTTAGATTTTTTTGTTTGTTTTAGTTTTCTAAGACAGAGTCTCGCTTTGTAGTTCAGGCTGGCCCTGAACTCACTGTGTAGCCCAGGCAATCTTCCTGCCTCTGCCTCCCAAGTGCTGGGATTATAGGTGTGAGCCATCAAACCCGGCTTTGTGATATATGGTACTGGGGATCAAACTCGAACTCAGGACCTTGTGCTTGCCAGGCAGATGCTGGAATCACTGTGCTAAATCCCCGGTCCCTATTTGTTAGGTTTTAAATTTAGATAGTTTTTAGTGGATTATTTCACTAATTCAAGTCTGCCTGCTTTTGACAATTGCCCTGGTCTTTGCTCATCATTCTGGTTCCCTTTTCTTTTATCCTTTAACCTGTTACAATTATTCCAGTGATGTTCTGTGTTGTGGTGCACAGTGGTAATACAGTGCTCTGAAGCCAAGGCAAGAGAATCACTGGTACAACCTCAGCCTGGGCAACTTAATGATTTAGAGACCTTCCCTAAAAATAAAAAAAATAAGGAAAAGAGCCTGGAATGTACCTCTTTGTGAAGGCTCTGGGTTCAATTCCTAGTATCAGGAAAAAAAAAAAAACAAAATAGGATTTTATGTCTTTAGGAATCAAAAATTTTTTTTTTTTGAGACAGGGTCTCACTTTGTAGTTCAGGCCGGCCCTGAGCTCACAATGTGTAGCCCAGGCAAGCCTCGAACTCAGCAATCCTCCTGTCTCTGCCTCCTGAGTGCTGGGATTACAGGCATGAGCCACCACGCCTGGCGATAGCATTTTTTTTTTTTTTGAGTAGGAAAATTTTATTGAGAGAGAAAGCTTCTGCCTTAAGAGAGACAGAAGGGGGAACCCGGAAAGTGGGTAACCCCCCTACCTCACTTTTTAGAGGGCTTTTATGGAGCAAAGCCATGAGGTGAGGCGGATCTGAAATAGGGGGCTACCAGTAAGATTCAAAAAAGGTAGATGGGTTATAATTGACAGTAGGGGCTTCCAATAAGATTTGAAAGAAATGGGCAAACCGTAGCTAACCAATGGGTAAATGACAAGCATAGTTACTTCAGCAACTTCGATTGAATAGGGTCCAATGAGAAATCGAGCCCTAGAGGGTCTTACTTGTCTGGAGACTCCTCCGGGTGGTTCAAAGTCCTGGCCCACTGTCTGGGGAATTTGCAGTTGTTGCATTCCCAGGGAGGAGCTGGATCTGGATTTTGACATTCCATCCTGGGAGATGAAGTCTGCCAGTCACTGCTATATGGAAGTGTAGTTTCTCATTGATGGTGTTGACCTTTGAGGATGTCATTTTTGCAAGTCTTTCAAGAGCCGGCCCTATCTATCTGCCTACATATGTCTAGCTGGCTTTTCAACCCATAATATTCCCCCCTCTGAAAAGGTACCCGGACTGCTGTAAGGGGCAAATGGGTGAAGACCAATCTGACTGCTTCAGGCTGGAGAGGGGCATAGTTGTAATGGCAGTCAGGGTCTCTCTGCAAAGGGTCTATCTAAGGGCCCTTGACTCCATGCGTTATCTTAGGCAGGCGTACTGCCTTGAGTCTGGAGGAGACAAAAGTAAGAAAACAGTTAAGGACACATGGACCAAACAGCAAGGCCAATAGTAGTATTATGAATATGACAAATAAGTGTTCCCACCAGAAGGAACCCATGATAGCCTCCCACAGAATGGGTAAGGAGAAGGTTCACAGTGTTTCAGAATCTGACATAGCATCAACCTGTCGTTTGATATCTTGAACAACAGTTGAAATATTTGTGGATGGATCAGGGATGTGTACACAACATTCAGCTTTTACATTTGCACCCCCTTTGGGCTGTAGTGAAAATTTCTAGTGTCATCTGGTTTTGAAGGGCAACTTGTTTTATTACCTTTATCACCAGATCTATAGTCATCACCATAGAGATTGCCAGAACTTTTTACCAAAACTGATTTACTACTGTCAAATTATGAACATATTTTTAGCTTACTGTTTGCGTTATTTTAAACCAAAGCAAGTTTACAATTCCTCAAACCTTCTACAACTTGCCAGAGGCCCTCAAGTTCAGCTTTTCTTTATCTGCTTTTACACTCTGGCACAACCAGAGATTTTTACTTAACAAAAACCACTTTCTTTTTTCCTTCTACTTACTGCCAGTCAACTACCTCTCCACTTGTTTTTTAGGCATTAAAACTTGCAATAACATTTTATAGTCTTTTTCATCTCAAACCAGTATAAATATTGACTTTTTGTCCCTTACAAGCCCTGGTCAAAGCTATGAGTTTTGCTAGCTGTGTACTAGTGTCAGGCACAAATGACTAGTGCCAGGCACAAGGAGGAACTCTCAAGCATCTAGTGTAGAGTCACTATTGAGTATCTTGTCTTTTTTTCATTTTTATAAAAGAGGTGTCATCACAAAAGAGAAACAGAGCAGAATTAACAAGGGGTATGTCCAGTGAGTCTTTTCTGGCTGCACATGAGCACAGAATTATCTGTTTGCAGTCATGTCTTTCAGCTTTAACTTCTTCCTTTTCTGGTAAAAAGGTGGCAGGATTTAAGGAGGAACATGTCTTTATTCAAACAGCTGGCCCTTCTAAGAAAAAGTTTTGATATTTAAGGCAACTGTCTGATAACCATAAGCTCCCTTTAGATGAAAGAAGCCCTGCCACATTATGAGGTGTATATATGATAAGATCTTTACCTAAGGTCAGCTTGGATCCCTCCAGCACCAAGAGAGCTCCTGCAGCCACAGCTCTGAGGCATGCAGGCCATTCTTTTGCTATAAGACCTAACTCATGGCTCAGGTACCCTACAGGTTGTTGAGCAGGAGCACTCAAAGCTATGCCCCGCCGTTCATCAACATACAGACTGCACTCTGTCCTGTCAGCGAGCTCAGTGCTGGGGCACTTAGAAGGGCTTGTCTGAGCTGTTTGAAAGCTGTCTGGGAATCGGGTTCCCAGGTTAAAATATGGGTTTTTGCCTTTTGGGTTTCTTTTATAAGTTGATAGAGGGGTCGTGCAGTTTTACCATATCCTGCTATCCAAAGACGACAAAAACCTGTAACTCCTAAGAATCCCTTAAGTTGCTTTAGAGTTTTTGGTTGTGGGTATGAAAGAATTGGTTCAATTCTTTCTTTCCCCAGTTTTCGAGTTCCTTTAGGATATAATGAGGCCCAAATATTTCACTTTGGAGCTGCAAAGTTGTGCCTTAGATCTAGAAATCTTAAAACCTCTGTCTGCTAGAAAATTTAGCAGAGCCCAAGTGCCTTGGCTACAAAGTTCTCTGAAGAAGCACATACTAGTATATCACCTACATATTGTAACACCGTGACCTGGGAGTATTCAAAACATGCCAAGTCATGAGAAAGCACTTGTCCAAAGAGGTGAGGGCTGTCCCTGAATCCTTGGGGAAGCACAGTCCATGCCAACTGAGGCCTGACCATAAGGATTTTCAAAGGTGAAAAGAAACTGGGAATCTGGATGTAAAGGAATACAAAAGAAAGCATCTTTTAAGTCTAGTGCTGAAAACCAACTAGCACCTTCTGGGTTCTGAGAGAGGAGTGTATGGGTTCGGGACCATTGGGTGGATTGGCATTACTGCTTCATTTACTAATCTGAGGTCTTGTACTAGTCTCCAATCTCCATTAGGTTTTTGAACTCCCAGGATTGGAGTGTTACATGGGCTATTGCAGGCCTTAAGCAAGCCTTGCCTCGTTAGATTGTCAATTATAGGCAATAATCCTTTCTTTACTTCAGGTTTTAGAGGGTACTGTCTCTGGTGAGGAAAAATAGTAGGATCTCTGAGATGTATCTGTACTGGAGCAGCTTTAATTGCTCTGCCTATCTTACCCTCTGTCGCCATACCTCAGGGTTTATTTCTGTCTATACAAGTGGAAGAAAATGTACTTGTCCTGGATTCATATATATATAATGGTATTTAAACAGGATAAAATATCTCACCCAAGAAGGGGAATTGGGCTTTCAGGCATAATCAAGAAGCAGTGAGTGAAGAAAAAGCCCTCCCAGTTATACAGTCTAGGGATTGGGAGCAATAGCAAATTACCTCTTTACCTGTGACTCCTTTCACTGAAGTATGGTGGCCAGAAGGGAGGCTGGGATTGGAGAGAAGGACTGAGAGAGAGAGGCACCAGTGTCCAGTAGCAGGCTTCTTTTCCCTTTATGGTAATAACTACCTGGGGCTCCTCCATGGAGATGACAGTCTGGCCAGAGGGAGAATGTAGTGAGTGCCCTGGGCCCCTTCAGTCAAGCTGGTCCAGTTGATGAGAGGGGTCTGAACCTTGGGGCCTTCACCTCAAGGGGTACTTGCTCTCCAGTGGTCACCTTTGCAGTCAGGGCATGGTCCAGGTGGCCTCCAATTGCAGTCCCTTCTGAGGTGACTTGGTTCTTTACAGCAGTAGCAGGCAAGCTGAGTTGTCAAATTCTTCTTGAAACTCAGTGTTAGACCCAGAGTCTATTTCTCTGAGAGCTGCGGCAAATGCTGAAGCCTTCTCTTGGTCTCTGTCTCCTGTCCTTGGCTCCTTCCTGTTCCCTATTATAAAATGTTGAGGCAATTTTCATTAAAGTCTCAAGTGAACTATCTGGACCAGAAGCCATTTTTTGTAACTTTCTTCTAATATCTGGGGCTAATAAACTTGTCTTTAAGAACAATTTGTCCCTCTATCGAGTCAGGAGCTAGTGATGTATGTCTTATTAGGGCCTCTCGTAAGCGATCTAGGAAGACTGAGGGGTGCTCTTTTTTTCCCTGTTGAATGGTCAATAACAAAATAGGCTTATTTTTGCTCCTTAAGCCTTCAGTAATGCAGTACAATAGGTGTTTCCTGTACCAGTCTCCTACCTGATCATCAGGCCAGTGAGGGTCCTATGTAGGGACAGCTTCTGCTCCAGTAGGGATTTCTAGCTCTCCTCGCTGCCCTTCAGCTGGTAGTTTATAATGTACTATATAATATTCATCTCTGGCCTTAATGGCAGCCTGTGTTGCAGCTTGTACCTCAACAGAAGTAAATGTCTGATTTAGAATTAGCATCATATCTTTTCAGCCTAATTCAAAAATTTGAGCAAGTCCTCTAAAATTTTCAATATACCTGTCTGGTTCTTCTGAGAACTTTTCTAAGTTTTGCTTAATTTGTTTTAGGTCACTAAGAGAAAAAGGTACATGGACATGACCACATCTAAAAACATTGTCTACTTCTTGTAAGGGGTATTGTCCTAGAGGAGCTTGAGATAAGGATGGATATAGCCCAGTGGAGGGTTGTATTATGGCTGGCTTACTTTCAAACCTTGGAGGATAAGGAGGAGGATCGCAGGCTCCACAGGACAAGTAGGAGAAACTTTTGTCTCAGTAGGTAGAGATTCAGTAGGAGTTATTTTAGAAATTTCTACTTCAGTAGGTGGTATCTTAACTAGAGTATCCTTAGAAACTTTGCCCTCAGATTCTAAAAGACAAGGGTGGGAAACCTCATCATCAGAACTCTCAGTCTTTCTTGAGGCTCACATTTATATTTTGAACACAAATAGTTATTCCTTAATGCAAAGAAGATCTCAACATATGGTATTTCTATCCATTTTCCCTTTTCTTTACAGTACAATCTTAGTTGTCAAATAGTATCATAATCTATACTTCCTTCTTTCCATCTTGGCTCTAGGGGGTAAGTAGGCGACACACAGGTACAGAGAAATATTAAGCTGCTCTTCTTTTGCAAGTGAGGATCAAACATTTTCCAGTATTTAAGAACACATTCCAAGGGAGTAAGGGACTCAGATATGGAATTCCCCATCTAAAACAGAAACATGGAGCCTTATGAGTTTCTGTTTTATTGTATTTTGTCCAGTGCCACTGCCAGCGAACTGGAGGTATATACCATCCTTGGGACATCTCCCAAGCTTTGTTACACTCCAAGGTAGGCAGCTACCGACTGAAGAGAGACCCAGAAAATAAATCAGACTGGAATTAGCTACTCTTACCAGCGCTTGACCTTATTTTCTCCCAGAAATTTGCTTCCTTACTCTAGTGAGCACTTTTAGGCTGCTCAGACTGTATTCCATGTATTGCCTGCCTTGGTGAACTGGAGGTATGTAAAAAAAAATTTTTTTTTTTTCTTTAAACCACAAGTGTGCTTTAGACTATACTGTTTGGTGCCATCACTGACAAAGTGGAATAAGATGAAACTAAAAGATTTGACCTACTGCTTGTTTCATTGAAAGAGGGGGGCTTGGTTAATGGATAGAATCAGGGCATTCTTTTTTTAAAATTGAATTCTTTATTGGTACAATTTGTATACATCTCAAAATCATGTATAACATTGGGGAATTTGTACCAGTATATGACACAAGGTAATTCTCATTTTTACCCATATCCCTACCCACCCACACCTCCTCACCTGCTTTATACATGCTCTTTCATTTTCTTGCTGTATCATATTTATTCCTTCCCCTCATTACATTCCCACACCAAATTTCCTATGGATATTTCCCACTTTATAAAAGCTATCATACTTTCTAGAGCTCATTTACATCTACAGGTAGTCATGCCAAAGAGAAGATCCAGAAACTGTCTATCTGAGATCTATTGATTTCACTTATTAGTATATCCTCCAGGTGTCTCCATTTGCACCTAAATGGATCGAGCTTGTCATTCTTTATGGCAGAGTAATACTCCATTTTATATAAAAAAACCACATCTTCTTTATCCACTCTCCAGTTGATGGACATTTGAGTTGTTTCAAGATTGAGCTATCACGAACTGAGCAGCTATGAACAAGGGTGTACATCTGTCTTTCCAATGTGAGTTTTTAAATTCTTTTGGGTATATTCCTAGCAGGGGGATAGCAGGGTCAAATGGGACCTCTAGTCCTAGTTTTCTGAGAGATCTCCACACAGATCTCCACAATGGTTGCATAAGTCTGCAATCCCACCAGCAGTGGAGAAGGGTTCCTTTCTCCCCACAGCCACGCCAGCATTTATCGTTGGATGATTTTCTGATAGCAGCCATTCTTTGTGGAGTGAGATGAAATCTCAGTGTTGTTTTCATTTGCATCTCTTGAATGACCAGTGATGTGGAACATTTCTTCATATGTTTCTTGGCTGCTTTAACTTCTGCCTCTGAGAAGTGTCTGTTCATTTCAGATGCCCATTTTTGAATTGGGTCTTTAAACTTGGGGAGGCGGATCTGTTTGAGTTCTTTATATATTGTAGATAATAGCCCTTTGTCTGTTACACAGCTAGGAAAGATTTTTTTCCCATGTTGTTGGTTGTCTTCTAGCAGTGCTGGCGACTTCTGTGGCTGTGCAGAAGCTTTTCAGTAGAATGAGATCCCACTTGTTGATTCTTTCTGCTAGTTCTTGTGCTATAAAGGTTTTATTCATAATTCTCTGCCTAAGCCAATGTCTCCAAGAGTTTTACCTAGCCTGTTTTCCAGCAGGCTTATTGTTTCTGTTTTAATGTTTAAGTCTCGTCTCCATTGTGAGTTTAGTTTTGTGCATGGTCAAAGAGATAGGTCTAGCTTTAGCTTTTGGCAGGCTAAAGCCCAGTTTTTCCAGCAACATTTGTTAAAGAGGCTGTCTTTCTTCCATTGGGGATGTTTGGCTCCTTTGTCAAAGATAAGGTGGCTCAGTGTATTCAGAGTTGTTTCTGGGTCTTCTAATCTATTCCACTGGTCCTCGGGTCTGTTACTTTGCCAGTACCATACAGTTTTTATCACAGCGGTTTTATAGTAGAGTTTTAAATTGGGAATTGTAATACCCCCTGCCATGTCGTGGTTGCTTAGAATTGCTTTTGCTATTCTAGGTTTCTTGTGTTTCCAGATGAATTTTTGTACTATTTTCTCTAGCTCTGTGAAGTATAGCGTTGGAATTTCAATTGGAATTGCATTGAATCTATATAGTAGTTGTGGGAGTATAGCCATTTTGACGATGTTGGTTCTCCCGACCCAGGAACAAGAGATATCTTTCCACTTTCTGGTTTCCTTTTCTATCTCAGTTTTCAGAGTCCTATAGTTTTCAGAGTAGAGGTCGTTCACTTCCTTTGTTAGGTTGATTCCTAGATATTTCATTTTTCTGGGTGCTACTGTGAAAGGAATTGCCTTCTCCATTTCTCTTTCAGTGAGTCTGTTGTTTGTATAGACAAAGGCTGTTGATTTTTGAGCATTGACCCTGTATCCAGCAACACTGCCAAATTTGGTAATTAAGTCTAGCAGTCTTTTGGTGGAGGTTTTAGGATCT
>PVIC010006090.1:14238-55461 GCA_004025085.1 Thryonomys swinderianus | reverse complement strand
GTGAGTCTCCATACCCAGCATTGTATGTGGTCACCGGGGATTGAACTCAGGACTTTGTGCTTGCAAGGCAGGCACTGGAACCACTGAGCTAACCCTCCAGCCCTCCCCCCATTATTTTTAACCATCACAATTTTTTCTTTCCTCTTCTTGTTTACACCTACCCCCATTTCCCTTAGGATATTTTCTATTTTATAGTGTCTGTCACACACTCTAGGGCTTACTTACATTTTCAGTTTCTCATACCAGAGAAAAGATATGTTATTTACATATCTGTGACCTATTTATTTCACTTACGAGTATGTCCTCAAGGTACATCCATTTGAGTATGAGTGACTCAAACTTATTCTTTATGGCAGAGTAATACTCTGTTTTATAAAGAAATCACATCTTTATCCAGTCTCCAGTTGATGGGCATTTGGGTTGTTCCCAAGGTTGAGCTATCACACACCGAGTTGCTACAAACGTGGGTGCACATATGTTGCTGTGATATGAATCTTTTAATTCTTTCATGTATATTCCCAGCAGGAGAAGAGCAGACTCAATTGGGACCTCTAATTCTGGTTTTTTGAGGAATCTCCACACTGATCTCCTTAGCAGTTGTACCAGTCTGCCTTCCCACCAACAGTGGAGAAGGGTTCCTTTTTCCCTGCATTACCTTTATTATCTAATAAGATTCTGATAAACACGAATTTGGGAAATGGCATTCCAGGCAAAGAGAAGATTGAAATCAAAGCATTAATGTGAAACATGTAAGTTTAGCTTAGGTAACATCTGCATTTTGGCACAGATGACGGCACAGGAATAGGCGGCAGCTCTGGAAAAACAGGTTAGACGTGTACAGTGGAAAGCCTTGAAGTGTGCCGTGGTATCACACTCTTAAACTGAGAAGGTCACGAGAATCCTGAGTAAGAAATGGTTGAACAGTTGGAGGGACAAGGTGATTTCTGAAGATTAATATGACTGTAGTACGTAATATGGATTGTGACAGGCCCTACAAGGGTGCAGAGAGGGACCAGTAGGACCACGGAAAGGGTGCTAGGTGAGAGGTAGTCAGGTCCTGAGCTTCATGGACATTAACAGAGTAGAAGAAAATGTGTTGAATTTCTTGCTTCTCCCTCCTCACCTTGACTGGCCCTTATACTCTGGATTAACACACTCTGACAGAAATATAATGGTGTCACATATGTAATTTGAAGTTTTCTAGTAGCCACATCAAAACAATGAAAAACTAATCTTCATATATTTTACTTAATATATCCAAAGTACCATTTAAATATGTAATCAGTGAAAGAAACAGATGAGATTTTTATATACCTTTTTGTTCTACTGAGTTTTTGAAATCTGTGTGTAGCTTGTTTTTCTTTGAGACAGGGTCTCCCTTTGTAATTCAGGCTGGCCCTGAGCTCACTGTGTAGCCTAGACAAGCCTCAAACTCAAAGCAACCCTCCTGCCTCTGCCTCCTGAGTGCTGAGATTACAGGCATGAGGCACCATACCCAGCACTGTGGTATATGGTGCTGATTGCTGCCGGCCCTGAGTCTCCACCCCTGGTATTGTTGTATGTGGTTACCAAGAATCGAACCAGGAACCTTGGGCTTGCTGGGCAGGTGCCGGAACCCCTGAGCTACATCTCCAGCCCAAGTGTATTTTACACTTACAGCATATCTCATTTTCGACTAGCTGCTTTTCAGGTAGTGAGTAGCTGTGGATGTATGGTTACATAGCTGTAGGTACCCCAAACTCGTCAAGGGTATCTAGCTAATCTTGCCCCTACCTCTCGATGCTGTACACCCTGGCTTCACTGTAGGAGTAGGCCCCAGCTGCTTCCTGAAGCCCTGTGACAGAGACAGATTCTTCCTGGAGTAAAAACTGGGTGGGAAGTTGGAGGATGGAGAAGAGAAAGCACTGAGGAGGAGGAAGCGAAACACTTTTAGCCTCGTGGAATCCAAAAGGGGAAAGAGAAGGTGGAGTAAGAGTAGGATGTTATTGGTATCTTGCATAACTAAGGCCGAAGGAGGTAAATACTGAGAGAGGGCTGTGGAATTGGGTGACTTGGAGCTCGCTGGTCATTTTAGAAAGAGCAGTTTCTTCTGGCTTGTTTGATAAGAACTGGGCTATGGGGTTAAGGGTTGAGCAGGAAGTGACAAAGCAGCGGTTCTTCCCTACAGCACTTCCGCTTGGGAGGAGAAGGGACGGTGCTGTGTCCTGGGAGAGCTTTGTTGTTTGCTGTTTGCGGTGCTGGCAGTGAAGGCTGGGCCTTGTGCGTGGCAGGCAAGCGCTTTGCCACGGAGCCACCTCCTTCAAGGGGAACGTTTTTTAGGCAAAAGGAAATTTAAGCACGTTTTAAGTTATGGTGGAGTAAGACAAGTGGGTTTGACAGTTTGTGGCAGAAAATGTAATTTTTGGAGAAGTTAATGTTTATAGTAATGGTAGAAACTTAAGGACTCTGATGAAAAATGCTTGCTCTTTAACGCACAAAATTGAACACAACTGAAAGACAAAAGAAGACGGAGAGATAGACAAACCACTACCATGTTTTTGTGCAGAGGACCTCAACACTGCATCACGAACAGTTTTCTGCAGCTGACAGTATTTTATCAGTTGAAAGCAATCCTAGCCAGGTTCTTGGGGTTTCTGTAGAACTTCAGCAGCTGACTGTAAGCTGCTGTAGAGGAGAGCTGTGGCTCAGGATTTTGTAGGGGAAGAGGATGCGGGGTCTTACTTTGCTGCAGAGAAGGACTAATGATGAACCTCCGGGGATCAAGACGGTCATCCCCTCCACAGATATTTACTGTTTGCGTGCTGGGTCATATTCCAGGGATTCAGGATCTGGAACGCTGAGGCAAAGAAAACAGAGCCAGCAAGTCTGTTTCCATGACCGTGACCTGGGTGAAGTGGGAGGCGGTGGGAGGACTTAAAAGACAGCAGTGTTAGGGTCTGAGCACTGGTGGAGGATGTGGATTGCCCACTCGTGAGTAGAGGAGTTTGCAGGAGGATGGGGTGGGGGAGGGGTGGCGGGGAAGAGTGCTGGGAATAATCCAGGATGAGAGATGTGACTGCCTGGGGTCAGGATGGCAGCAGTAAAGATGGTAGCTGAGTAAGGGGTTCGTTTCTTCATACATGTTTAAGATAGAGTGGCAGGATTTGTCGATGGTTTGAATGTGAGGTAGTCAGGGGTGAGTGTTTGACCTGCCTGAACACAGAAAACCAGAATCCCGGTTACTAGAGAAGGAAGAGCAGGTTAGCAATTGCTGGGTATTAGAAATTTGCTTTTTAAAGACATTTACAATTTGAAATACACAAATCAAGACAGTTGAAAATAGGGATTTGAGACTGTTGGAAAATTTTGAGTGGACAAAGAGATTTGGGCAGTTTTAGCCCATAAAATTACTTAACATCATAAGATGGATGAACTCGTTCATCAAGATCCTGGAGATGGTGTTGGTTTGGGGCAGGTAAACAGGACCAGGTAGTATAGAGATTAAAGTGTGTACATGTGGGAACTTAATGGATAACGAAGGTCAGCAGGCAAAGAACTGAGTAAATAATGCTGGGACAGTTGGCTGGCTAGCTGTTAGAAAGAGGTACAGTGGGCTTACAGACTGGCCAGGGCTGGTTGTAACTTAAGTCAATACAGCTAAGATCGTGTTTTTTCCTGGGTACAGGCTATAGACAACAAAAGACAGATCATTCTCCCATTAATCTAGCTGGTCCTAACTTGATGGTCCACTGGAATTGTAGATGAGTGTGTTTCACACTGATTACTATTTTCCAGTTACTTTAAAGATCTACTTTAAAGATGTAGTACAAATACATCAAGAAAGGCTCTGCTTTGGGCTGCAATGGCATTACAGTGGCTAGATTTACCTCCTTTCCCTACTTCTACAGACATTGCATTGGAAGTTCTAGCCAGTGCAGATAGAAAAAGTGAACCATCTTCATTCACTGATGACATGATCATCCATGTTAAAAAAATTAAAAAGAAACCTGTGAGTAATAAGTGAGCTAGTTCAATATATAAAAATCAATTGTATTTCTGAATATTAGTCAGAAATTGAGCTTGGAAAAGGACACCATTTTCTGTGACATTAAAATTTTATGAAACAGACAAACGGTAAAAAAAATGTGCAAGATGTACACTGAAAACCACAGAACTTTGACAAGAAAAAAATATAAAAGTAATGGAGGGTACTGTTTTCATGACTTAGAAGACATCACTAAGGTATCAGTTGTCCTCAGACTGATGTAATTATTCAATGGAAGCTTACTCAAAATCCAAGTGGACTTTTTTTTTTTTTTTTGAGACAGGGTCTCGCTTTGTAGTTCAGGCTGGCTCTGAGCTCACTATGTTGCCCAGGCAAGCCTCGAACTCAGCAATCCTCCTGTCTCTACCTCCCAAGTGTTGGGATTACAGGCGTGAGCCACCACGCCCAGCACTGTGGTATGTGGTATTGATTGCTGGTGGGCGTGAGTCTCCATGCCCAGCATTGTATGTGGTTAACGGGCATTGAACTCAGGGCCTTGCGCTTGCAAGGCAGGCGCCGGAAACACTGAGCTAACCCTCCAGCCCCCAAGTGGACTTTTTTTTAATAGAAATTTTTAAATTGATTATAAAATTTATGTGGCAACGAAAAGGAATTTAGCCTACTCAAACCAACTTTGAAAAAGAATGAAGTTGAATGACTTATACTACCTTACTTTGGGATATTATGGTCTTTGTGTGAGAGTAGACATAAATCTGTGAAATAGAGAATTCATAAATCAGCCACAAACATTTAGCAGAGTATTTTTTTCCTTTATATTTTTTGTGGTGCTGGGTCTGGTTCAAACCACGGGTTTAAACCCAGGGTCTCACACATGCTAGCCAAGTGCTTTACCAGTGAGCTACATCCCAGCCCTCATTAGTGGATTTTTGACAAAGGTATCAGTGGGAAAAGAAGAAAATTTTCAATAATTAGTTTTCTTTTTTTTTTGGAGGCAGGGTCTCGCTTTGTAGTTCAGGCTGGCTCTGAGCTCACTATGGAGCCTAAACAAGCCTTGAACTCAGCAATCCTCCTGCCTGCCTCCCGAGTGCTGGGATTGCAGGCATGAGCCACCATGCCCGGCACTGTGGTGTGTGGTATTGATTGCTGGTGAGCGTGAGTCTCCACGCCCAGCATTGTATGTGGTTACTGGGGATCGAACTCAGGGCCTTGTGCTTGTGAGGCAGGCGCCGGAACCATTGAGCTAACCCTCCAGCCCTCAATAATTAGTATTTTAAAAATTGAGTATCAGTGTGCTCAACAGTGATCTTTGTCCCTAACTTCATGGCATATATAAAAATGAACTCTTAGTGGATCAGAGATAGGCATGAGTGGAACTCGTAAAAACCTAAAAGAAAACATAGGAGAAACTTTTAGTTACATAGGATTTTGACAAAGATTTCTTAAATATGACATAAAAAGCAAAATATTGATAAATTGTCAATGGCAGTAAGTTTTTTAATAGGCACTATTATTAAAATGCTGGCTGTTGTATGGAAGAAAATACTAGTAAAATATAATATGGAACAGTGGACCTTATATGAGAAACCTTTTAACGCAAAAGGAAGATAAGGATCCCAGTTTTGAATGATTCAGACAGATTTTTCACAAAAGAATATACACAGATGGCAGAAACAAAACAACCCGAAAAACTTCACAAGACTAAAGCCTTCCCACAGAGATAGAAATTTAGATTAAAATCCACCCACATGAAAAAAATCATTTACATGAAGACTAGGGGAGTATGTACTATGATGTCTATTTTAGCCCTACTTAAAATAGTACAAAACTGGAGCCTGGCTTAACTGCTAACTCATCTGTGGTTTATTCTTGCAACAATACTGAAATAAAGCTAGAGCTACATGTATCAACATGCATAAGTGAAAAGTCTAAAGTTGAAGACTGACAGCTACAACATATTGTAACTTTAGTGTTGGAACCTATTTCACATTTAAATACACTTTGTGAATAGATACATCCCTGTATAATAAAACCAGATGTCTATGAGAGTAATTAATACCAGCTTAAAGATCACGATTACCTTTGAAAGTTAGTGGCACTTTTTAGAATAAGTTAATATTTAAAGACAAATAATGGAAGGAAGGTACGGATGTCTGGGGAGGATTTCCCTCCTTCCTAACTATAGAGCAGTGGAAGCAACCGCAGTGTATTTTATCTGCTGGTTATTACTTAAGAACTAAAGTTGTTTTCTACCTTGAGTTAGGGCACAGGAATCCTAAAAGTGCTACAAAACCAGAAACGATGTTGAAGTGTAATTCCTAATCTCTACCACTTTGACAAAGATCTGAATACAATACTTTTTCCTTTAAAACTTAGAGCCAAAAGCATCCCTAAGAAACAAAAATTGACATAGTTCCATGAAAATATCAGTGTAAGTTGAAAAAAAAAGAACGTTGCTTATAAACATTGAAAGGTTTGTCATAGATATTCAAATAGACTTTAAAAATTAAATGTGTTTTCAAAGTTAAATGAGTTGTGCTTCTAGGTACATGGGTCTGTGTGTATCATATCATATGAAATACAGCTTTTAAGGTTAAAAATTATAGATACCAATTAAAGAGCAGAAGTAAAAGAAGACTATATATCACAAAAATAATACAGCGCTGGGGATGTGGCTGAGTGGCAGACTCCTTAGACAGCATGGAGGAGGTCCTGCGTTAATCCCTAGCACCACCAAAAAATGAAGTGAAATAAATATATAAAACCCCCAAACAAAAAGCCTGAGGTAGGGCTGGAGGGTTAGCTCAGTGGTTCCGGAGTCTGCCTCGCAAGCGCAAGGTCCTGAGTTCGATCCCTGGAAACCACATACAATGCTGGGTGTGGAGACTCACGCCCATCAGCCATCAATACCACATACCACAGTGCCGGGCGTGGTGGCTCACGCCTGTAATCCCAGCACTCGGGAGGCAGAGGCAGGAGGATTGCTAAGTTTGAGGCTTGCCTGGACTACATAGTGAGCTCAGAGCCAGCCTGAACTACAAAGTGAGACCCTGTATCAAAAAAAGAGAAAAAGCCTGAGGTATTTCATAATATTCCAAAGCAGGAAATGTTAGGAATCGAAAGGCCTGGAGTTAGGAACCCAAGAGCTGTCAGGGACCAAGAGGGCCACCACTCACTTACTGTCTGCGTCCCCTCTTGGTGAGGCTCAGGACGGCCTGGTCCCTTGCAGACCTTGTTTTCCAGCAGTGGGCGTCTCTTTACCTCTTGCCTGAGTTGCAGGGAACTGACCTGGCAGTGCCAGTGTGCGTGGTGTCTCCCTGGCACGCTGGCTTGTTCTGGGGCTCCGCCGGGAAGGTCCAGCTTGGGGTGTGGGAGTGCTCAGACCGTGGGAATGGTGTGGGCCGGTGGACACTTCAGGAAGTCCCATGCTGTGCCCCCCTCCCCAACGCAAGTGGGGTTGACATTAAAGTCAGGCTTTTTACCGAGCATCTGTGGTTTTTTCCATATGGTCCCCAGAAGTACAGTCTTCTTGCCACCTTCTGGATAGTAATTCGTGTGGACATAATGCATTTTTTCACCTACAAGTCCAACAATTAGACAATGATTATTGGTATATTTTTGTTATCTAGTCCTTTTTTGAAAAAAACTTTTACATCTTTACTTAAAGTTGAGACTCCTCTTTGATTTCTTCCAATGTACCTAAATTTGGAGATTTTATAAATACTCAGTTGCATTTTTTTTCCAGTAGTTTTTCTCTCAACTGCATCATTTTGTTCAGCAAGTGCTAAGCCTCTGCTGTGATCTCAGGGGTGTCTGGGGAGCTGGGGACGCTACAGCAAACAACCCGACAGGCCTGTTGCTCTGTGGCTCAGTGTATGTGTGCGGATTTTGAGATGGGGTTTCACTGTAGTGGCCAGGCTGGCCGTGAACTTCTGTGTAAGTGATCCACCTGCCTCAGCCTCCTGTCAAATGGCTGAAACTGTAGGCTTGTGCCACCACACCCAGCTGTTTTCGAGCTTGTGTTTTGCTGGAAGACATAGGCCAAATGTGTGTGTGTGTGTGTGTGTGTGGGTGTGTGTGTGTACAGGCATGTGTGTGTGGTATGCCTGTGTGTAATATGTATATGTAATAAGGTGCAGAAAAGTGAACTGAGGCGAAGGAGTTAGAGTGACACAGTGGAGGGCAGCTGCTGCCCCACACAGGGTGGAAGGGAGGGCTCCCGGACAGCCACTGTGAGCAAAGAGCGAACTGCAGGAGGGACTGAGCCCCACGGAGCCGGCCAGAGAGCATGGATGGACCGCAGGGTGAGCCTTGAATTGGGAGCGTCTGGGCTGCGTGAGGGAGAGGAAGGGGCGGCCAGGAGAGGAGGAGGGCACTGCCCCTTGGTAAGTGTGAGCGTGGGCAGAGGTCTGAGCAGGAGCCGTCCTGTGCGAGCCCTGCAGTGGTGCTCACAGTACTTCCCTTTATATCTTTTTTTTTTTTTTTTTTGAGACAGGGTCTCGCTTTGTAGTTCAGGCTGGCCCTGAGCTCACTATGTAGCCCAGGCAAGCCTTGAACTCAGCAATCCTCCAGCCTCTGCCTCCTGAGTGCTGGGATGACAGGTGTGAGCCACCACGCCCAGCATTGTGGTGTGTGGTACTGATTGCTGGTGGGTGTGAGTCACTATGCCCGGTATTGTTGTGCATGGTGACCAGGATTGAACCAGGGACCTTGCACTTGCTAGGCAGGTGCTAGAACCACTGAGCTAAATCTTCGGCACATGAGTATATACTTTTTTTTTTTTGAGACGGGGTCTTGCTTTGTAGTTCAGGCTGGCCCTGAGCTCACTGTGTAGCCCAGGCAAACCTTGAACTCAGCAATCCTCCTGCCTCTGCCTCCTGAGTGCTCGGATTACAGGCGTGAGCCACCACACCCGGCGAGTATATGCTTTTAATGATTGCTTTAACATCTGATAGTTCTCTCTTGTATTATTTATAGTATTCTTTCGTGTTTCTTTTACAAATGGCATTTAACATAATTGTCTGAGGCACCTGTGAAAGACACTGTTGGGATATGAGATTGCATTCTGTGTAAATTAATTTGAAGAAATGGCATCTTTCCTATCATGCATAGTTTAAATGTTGTTAATATTTTTAACTTTATTTTGTTGTGCTTGCTGAGAAATGTACATGTTTTAAAATGACTGGTTATGGAGCCTATGAAGGTAGGCATTCGATTTCATTCAGTTCAAAACAAATTATATTATATTCTTGCTGTGTGCCAAACAGTTCAGATATTGAGTCCAGAAATGAGGCTTTGCCCTAGGATTTCATCTAGTTGGCAGGAGCCCAAGGTTTATTTTTGGTATCAGGGCAGAAGTCTGTGAAAGAAATCATATTACCTTCTGCCTTCTGCCTGGAAGGAATAGTTTCTCAAAAGTACCCCATATATATATATATATATATATATATAGAATGAGAAGAACACAGAATTTGTCAGATCTGTGTGAGACGTCTTATATGCTAGGTACAAAAGCTAAACTTACTGGTAATTTCTCATTTAGCTATTTGAAAAGGTTTTTCTCACTAGAGAAATAATACAACACTAGCCCCTGCTTTACCTATCAGCAGTTCTATAAATGTTTCCCCAAATAAATATCAAATCCAGGTATTTCTCTCCATGGGAGAAACTCTTACTGACGTTCTCCAAACCCTCACCGTCTTTGACCTACCTGTTGTTGCTGTTGCTTTGCGGGTAGGCTGATTTCCTGTTGCTGGTGTCTACAAGCTATTTTCTGCCCAGCAGCCACAGACATTTTTTTTAAAAAGTGATAGAAATTGTCAGAGGTTAAAAGATAGAATAGTATAGGGCTGGGTGTTTAGCTCAGTGGCACTGCACCTGGCTCCCAAGCACAAGGTCCCAAGTGTGATCCCTGATTTATATATAGGCTCATAGAGTCTGACTTCTAATGCCCCATTTGTTGCGTCCTGTTGTTCTTTATTTTGGCACAGTACCTTACTCCCCTGTCTCCCATGTCAGGCCTTCACTTAGCCGCTCCCTTTGCTGGCGTGCCCTTCCCGTCTGTTTTCACAGGGCCACACCTTCCTCATCAGCCCAAGCATCCTTCCTCCCGGAGGCCTTCCCCCAACAGCCCCTCCACTTCTGGTCTAAAACAAATCTTGACATACTGTGGTTTATTATCTGCTATGTTATTTATTGTCACTAATTTATCTCTTTCCCCTTTTATATGGTCCCACCCATCCCAGTTTTTTTTCTGGTACACTCACTGCTGAATCCCCCAGGGCCTAAACTGGTGACAGGGTGCATAATGGATTCTGCTGAGGAAAAATGTACATAAACATTGGCCAGTACGTACCAGGTGTTTGGAACGGATTAAAGGGTTAATAATTAGCTGTGAGACAATGCATTACATAGGTTTAAATAAATTAATATATAATCATCTTCCATTGTTTTAAGCCAGAATGTCTAATACTTACAGTGGCAATAGAAAACTAATAAGGAAAATGAATATAGTGGTTTAAGCCCAGATTCTGTACCTAGTGTTCCAAAGTTAACGTTGTTTCCTGACTTAATGGTGGCTATCCATCAAGGAAGCCATACTGAACTGAAGTAGAAACTTCAGGTAGGGATGTTTTTTAGGGGAAAGGTGTGGTTAATTAAAGAATGATTATTATATGGTGCAATTGCAGCATCAATTTTACAGTACACATAAGCTTATGGTGGCTTTTTTTCCACTTGTGTCTTACACAGATCAGAGACCTCTTGACCTTGCCCAGGGTGCTGAAATGAAACATGTCCTTGTCGGTAATAAGGTACGTAATAATGGGTTAGGTCTATGTAATATTTAGAAAAACTTTTGAATGCTTGAAACACAGGGGTACATTTTTAATGAAACATGTTCTCAATAGGTCACCTACAGAGCACTGAAACGGTATGAAGGGCCTCTCTGGAAGGTAGGTTGGGATGTTTTTTAATTGTAAATCTTGAAGGAGGAATTCTTAGATATTCTGTTTCTGTTTAAATTTTTTTTCAATTGTTTGTCTTGTATAGCTGCTCCCTCACTTAGGATGGTTTGAATTATAATTTTTTCACTTTCCAGTGGTGTGGAAAGAATATGCACTCAGTAGAAACAGTTCTTAGAATGTGGATCTTTTCTTGGGCTGGTGATGTGTGGTTCACTGCCCTCACTGTGCTGGGCAGTGGTGGCCACCTGTGGTCTGCAGTTATCCGTGTGGTCACCAGCGGAACGGCTCAAATGCTACAGGGCACTGTGTTGCCAGTGTTTTTTGGAGGCTGTTTTGTGTCATTGACTTTTCCTTTTTCAGTGTGTTGGTAGCCTTGCACAAGCTGGGTAAGCACTGTCCCATGAGGCACACCCCAGCCAGCCCATTTTGTCTTTGCATCCCATTGTGACTACACATCACCCACCTGCGTGCATTCACAAGATATTTAACACTTCAGCAGGAAATAAGCTTTTTCTGTTCCTGTCAAAATCTTTTTACTTTTTTTTTGCATTGTGGGGGGTGGGGGGTACGAGGTTCAGCACTTGAGGTATGGTAGACTGAGCTCCATCTCCAGCTCTTAAATATATTTTTGATTTGATGGTATTTCCAACTCCTTATATGTTTGTTGGGACATAACACCATCATAAATTGGAGAATATCTGTATGTGTGATTTAATCACTTTTTTTTTTCCCTGACAGTGTCTCATGTAATTCAGAATTTAGGCTGGCTTTGAAATCACTATATAGCCCAGGCTGGCCTCGAACTCACAGTGATCCTCCTGCCTTAGCCTCCCAAGTGCTGGGATTATGGGCATGTGTTGCCACAGTTTAATCATTCTTGGATCTTAAAATGTAAACCATTGTACACTGCTGGACTTTTAAGAGGCTTCTCCTAGTTGTATCAGTCACTGTTTTTGTTGCTGGTCTAATACGTTTAGGTTACAAGTTTTTTTCTTCTGCTATTGGGTATTGAACTCAAGCAGGCACTATTCTGCTGAGCTAAATCCTTGGGTGACAAGATTTTACCAAGAGAAGTAGAAAAAAATACATTTTTTCTCACTAAATCATACTGGTACTACTCTTGTTTTCAGCATCAAACCAAGAAGGACTTAGGAAAAAATTAATACTTGAATCATCACAGAATAGATGTATAAAATCTTGTTCTAAAAATTTGTTTGTTTGGGGATTCATTTCTTTTCTAGAATTAACTGTGGTAAAGCACAGAAATTCTTTGTATTTGTAATAGATCCCACTATAAATTTGTGTACCTGTATGTTTGTATTATATACAGAAAATTTAGGATCATTTTCTTCTTTTTTTTTTTTTTTTGAGACAGGGTCTTGCTTTGTAGTTCAGGCTGGCTCTGAGCTCACTGTGTAGCTCAGGCAAGCCTCGAACTCAGCAATCCTTCTGTCTCTGCCTCCCGAGTGCTGGGATTACAGGCATGAGCCACCACGCCCGGCACCATTTTCTCCTTTTTTAATACTCATTCTTGACTTTGAGGAAGTTACTTTTGAGGCCCACAACTGGTGAATTTTCTATAAATATTCCTGAACAGAATTGTCAGAACCATGGTCTGTGGTTGTCATTGATCTTACCAATGTGGCGTTTCTTCTGTTCCTGTCACTCTGTAGTGAGCACTCTGTTTTTATTACTGTACTGTTGAAGTTCATGCTGGATCAGTTTTTAATGTTTAGTACTATCCTCTAGGTGAAAGATTTCAAAATAACTGTCAGAACTTGATTGCTTTTTATCATTCAGATATTTGAATCTAGAGGTGTCAACTTGGGAAATCTTTGTTATTCTTCCTTTAGAGTTCAAGATTTTTTGGCTGGAGATTATTCTGGGTAGTGTTAGAACATGGAGTGCTTTCATGGTACAGGAAACAGTAAGTATCCTTAGGGTTATTAAATTTTTGCTGTCAGTTTTGAAAGACTAAAATTTTCACTTACCTCTTTTCCTTTTGTCTTGATAATTTATATTATTTTGAAGGCCTGATGCAGTCCATAATATTTATCGCCAGGGATGCAAACACCTGACTCAAGCAGTGTGCACGGTAAGAGGAGACAAAAGTAGGGAATAGTTCTGCTGTTGATTGTCTGAAATTGGTTGTAAAGTCAGGAGATTCTACAGAAGGGTGCATAGATGTGCATATATGCATATATTTACATTTGAGAAGAGACAAAATTGTGAAACGTGTTTTGAAGCATACATATTATATATAATATATATATATTTAATCATTTATCTCTATGATTATGGTTTGAGGAATGGGTCATCCCAAAACATCTGTGCAAAACTTTTTTTTTCTTGAGACAGGGTCTCGCTTTGTAGTTCAGCTGGCTCTGAGCTCACTATGTAGCCCAGGCAAGCCTCGAACTCAGCAATCCTCCTGCCTCTGCCTCCTGACTTCTGGGATTACAGGCATGAGCCACCACACCTGGCTATACAAAGCTTTTAACACTCAGGGCGTGTGTGTATGTGTGTGTGTGTGTGTGTCTTTGTGGGTAAATCTACATAATGGACATTTTTCTGTGACTAAAATGAAATTTCGAGCCTGTATCAAACTTAGGGGTCTTACACTCTCCAGATCCACTTTCAGCTGTTTAGTTTGTACTAGCCAGGAGGAAAAGCAGCTTTTTCCCCTCCAGAGCCTGGGCAGAGGTGTTGCTTGGAGTTTGTGGATGTTGTCAGAACTCTCTACCCTTGTGCATACAGCCTGTCTTCTGCCCTCAGAAGCTCTGGGAACCAGTTGTTCTCCATGGGCTGGGCAGACCTTCCCTGCCTCACACCCTTTCTCCTCTCACTTGAGGCCCGCCGGCCAGCCGCTCTCACCATAGGACCTTTTCCTCACTCTGTACAGATCCGCACTCTGGCCTTCCCGCTTTTCAAACGCTCCTGCTTGTCTTCTGTAAAACACTGAACAAGTTAGTCCCCTTTCTGGGTCCGTTGAGTCTGTGGAATTGACTAGGCCCTAGCACACTGTGCCTTCGGTAGTTTTGTAAGTTTAAATTTCTTCTATGGTTGTCTGCTGAAAGCTTCCGTCAGCCCGTCTTACAGCTCAGTACAGCTCGTGGACCCTGAGTGAGTGACTCCCGTACGGCACATGCTATTCACATTCTAGTTTCTCCTCCTCCCTTTTAAAATTAGTGTATATTAGTTTTACAGATAAATGAGTTTTATTTTGGCCGATTGTATGTGCACATATTTTCTACTGTTACTTTCTTAAGGGAGAAGGTTGCCTTAAGATCATTTTTGTTATAGATGGTTTTAAAAGTTGTGGTGAAATACGTGTAACATGGACATGACCCTCTTGGCCATAGTGCCCCCTACACTGTTGTGCTCTCGTAACCCCGTCCACCAGAAGAGGGCTTTTGATCTTGCCAGACTGGCATTTTATCCATTAAACACTAATTCTCTATTACCCCCCCCCCAGTAACCACCATTCTCTTTGTGTCTCTGAATTTTATTCCTCCAGGTACCTCATTTAAGGGGAGTCATAAGATGTTTGTCTTTTTCTGACAGGGTTATTTCACTTTGGATAAAGTCCTCAAGATTCACCCAATTTGTAGCTTGTGTCGGAGTTTTTTTTTTTTTTTAATTTTTGAACTAAAACTATTTTAGTCACAGCAAAAACATATTATTTACCATCTTAGCTATTTCTGAGCGTACCACTTAGTAACTTTAACTGTATTTACTTTGTTGTGAAACATACATGTGGAATTTTTTCACCTTTCAAAAATGGAGCTCTGTATTCACTAACTCCATCTTTCTCCACCTCCAGCCCTGACAAGCACCATTCTACTATCTTATTTCTGTGAGCTTGACTACTTTAGCTACCTCCTCACCTAAGCGCTTCTGATAACTGGCTCTTTTGTTGTAATTCACATTTCTACCTTTTTGGCTCTTAACCGTTTTTTCCAGGGGATATGTGATGTTGCTTGAGTAATTTTCTTATTCCAGTATGGTCATGTTTCTTCCCTTCCATTTCCATGCCCTGTGCCGGGGAGGGACTTCAGGGCCTTCACACTAGCTACATGCTGCGTGCTGTGTAGTATATTTTGAGACGGGCTCTGGCTAACTTGTCCAGGTTGGGCTGCAACTTGGAACCTTCTTCGTGCACCACGCCGTGGAGTCCTGGGATTGCAGGCGTGACTACCACGGTACGATCACTGTCCTAGACCTTGCACCGTGTGTGAAGCCTGCCTTACAGAGTATCACTATTCCATAGTTATTTTCAGTTAGTTGAGAAAGTATATTTATATTCAGAGTGACTTGTGCAATTACCTGTAACCCTGTTCTTTGTTTCTTGTCTGACATAACTTTGGTTTAGGCTGAGATGTCCTTTATACTGTCTTGCAGCGTGCGTGCCTGCTCACAGGGATTCTCTCAGGTTTTGCTTTGTTTTTTTTTTGAGACAGGGTCTCACTTTGTAGTTCAGGCTGGCCCTGAGCTCACTATGTAGCCCAGGCAAGCCTCAAACTCAGCAACCCTCCTGCCTCTGCCCTAAGCTTTAGAGCTTGCCCTGTATTGTAACACTTGTGCTATAAAGTGAAAATGTGCCTTGTTTTTGGGAAGCAAAAATCCCCAAATCCTATGTAAAACCTTCCAGTTTTGGGAAGGAATTTGGTAGGTTTGGGTTTATTTTTCCTTTGGTGCTTGATAGAATTCGCCCACAAAGCCACATGGGCCAGGAGTTTATTTTGTGGGAAAGACTATATGTTAGTTACTTTCTCTCCTCGATGAGACAAAATACTCAGTGCCCAAAGTTCAAGGGGAAAGGGTTTGTTTAGCTCACAGTGTGTAAAGGTTAAAAGTCTGTAGTCAGCTGTGTCCAAGGCAGGGTGGTGGAGGGGCAGTAAGTAGTTCTTGGCAGAGGAAGACAACTCAAACCTCAAGGAAACTGACCTGTACCTGTCTGCCTCTTTATCTTACCCAGGATACCTGGGACACATAGCAGTCACACCCTGAGTCCTGGTGCCCTGGGGCCTCGCCACACCATGAATCAGTCACACACTCTAGATTCAGCCACCACTGAGAAAGCATGAGGCTTTGGAGGGACATCTAATCACAAGGCATAACAGACTATAAATTGTATTTCTCCCATTGCTATTTTTTTTTTTTTTGGAGACAGGGTCTTGTTTTGTAGTTCAGGCTGACCCCTGATCTCACTATGTAGCCCAGGCAAGCCTCGAGTTCAGCAATCCTCCTGCCTCTGCCTCCTGAGTGCTGGGATGACAGGCGTGAGCCACCACGCCCGGCACTGTGGTATGTGGTATTGATGGCTGGTGGGCGTGAGTCACCACGCCCAGCATTCTATGTGGTTACTGGGATTGAACTCAGGACCTTGCGCTTGTGAGGCAGGTGCCGGAACCACTGAGCTAAATCTCCAGCCCTGCTGTTTTCATTATATTAACATTATGCCCTTACCTATTGTCCTGATATTGGTATAATAATGTTGTATGCTCTCTTTGAGTTCTTATGTTGATAATTTTATCCTTTTTTTTTTTTGAATCAGGGTCTCACTTTGTAGTTCAGGCTCTCCCTGATCTCACTATGTAGCTTACCAGGCAAACCTCGAACTCAGCAATCCTCCTGCCTCTGCCTCCCGAGTGCTGGGATTACAGGTGTGAGCCATCATGCCCAGCTGTTTTGTCTTTTTATTTTTTTATTTTTTATTTTTTTTTGAGACAGGTTCTCGCTTTGTAGTTCAGGCTCGCTCTGAGCTCACTATGTAGCCCAGGCAAGCCTCGAACTCAGCAATCCTCCTGTCTCTGCCTCCCGAGTGCTAGGATGACAGGCATGAGCCACCACGCCCAGCACTGTGGTATGTGGTATTGATTGCTGGTGGGCATGAGTCTCCATGCCCAGCATTGTATGTGGTTACCTGGGATTGAACCCAGGACCTTGCGCTTACGAGGCAGGTGCTGGAACCACTGAGCTAACTCTCCGGCTCTGTTTTGTCTTTTTTTTTTTTTAGTTCAAACTGCCCAGTCATGTTTCAATTTTATTTGATTTATTTTTTGCTTAAAAACTGCTGTTTGGTTTCATTGAACTTCTCTATTTTTCTGTTTTCTGTTTTGATTTTTAAATTTTTTTGTTGCTTTGGATTGCTATCTTTATACTTCTTAAGGCTAGACCTTAGATTACTGAGACCTATCTTCTTTACTAATGCAGCCATTTAAACTATATTTTTCCTTTGGTAGCTGTGTTTCTTTCATCCCATTGGATTTAGTGAGTTTAATTCCCATATAATTGTGGTTCCCTGGTTATATTGTTCTTGATGTATGTTCCATGTTAGTTTTTGAACATACACTATCTTGTATCTTGTCAGAATTACCAGTATTTAACAGCTCTATATGTGTGTTATCGTAATGAATGCACTAGCTAAGTGTAGTGTCCTAGAAATGTTAACTCAGGCGATCATAATGTGATTCAGATTTTTTGTGTCTTTTCTGATTTTTAGTTGTATCGCCTTCTGAGATAGATGTCAAAATCTGCAACTGTGCTCGTGTAATTGTAAATTTCTTGATGTTACTGATCACATATATATGACTCTTGTTTTCCTAAATAACATTATATTGATCTTCTTCATAATCCATTTTATTTTGAAATTTCTTTTATTGGATACTAATATGACCTGTGGCTTCCTTACTGTTTGCATAAGAAGTCCATCATTTTACTTTGAATCTATTTGTATCTTTAAACTTTCTTTCTCTTGGAGGTAGTGTGTGTTTTATGAGCTCCTTTGACTCTTTCCTGAGCATGTGTGGCTCATGGATCATTAGGGATTGGAGGGTACAGTCTTCGGGGCGCCCCCTGTGTCTTCTTCTTGGTGGAGTCCTCAGCTCTTTTTGTTTTTTGTGGCTCCTTACTTTGGCTTAATTCCCAAAGACAGAAAGGCTGCATGTTCCAGGAGGGCCCTTGTCCCTGTGTCCGTTTCCTCCCGAGATGCGCTGCCCTTGCTCCTCCCCCAGGCTCCAGGTCTTCCGCAGCTCCTCCCTCCATTTCCCGCGAGAGATCAGTGCTCCTCAACAGTCTGTCAAAGGTTACACATGTTCCAGGGCCTTCATGTGCTGTTTTTTCATCCAAGGGGAGTAGAAGGAGCTCACAAGATAGTTTTGTATTTGCAAGGAGTGTGTCCTGGTAGAATTTTAGGCAAAAGCCTACTCCTTTTCATTCTTAAATCTCCCTTTCCAGTTTTTTATTTAAAAATTATTTCTTAGTCTTTCCCTTCCTTTGTCTTTATTAACCTTACCTAGTACTTATTGTTTCGTTATAAGCTAAAACATTTGCCACATTCAGTACAAAAAAACATACAAAAGGGTGGTACAAAGAAGGTATTGGAGCCATAGCTTTTTAAAGGGTTTTAGAGTCCAACTGCATAGTGAGTTTTATTGAATAGAATATAAAGAACCAAAGCTGTGCACTAAGTGAACCATTAATATTTATTTTGAGTAAGAATATGAAAGCAGACTTGACATAGATAAACTCTGGTGTATTTGATACTACCACTATATCTTTTTCCCTGGTGTTATCAGTGTTTTAAATTACAATAATATCTTCATTCATGAATGCCTCTGTTCTCAAACAGGAACGTTAGACAAGATTTTGCTTATGTTCACAAACTCCCCAGTGGGTAACAAACACAATTGCAGCCACTGTCTTCCCCACATGAGCGCAAATGCAGTCATCTTCCCCAATGTCATGAAACAACTTAATTTCATGAATTGAGGCAGCACTGTGTTTGAGTATTATTAAATCATGTTAATACTTCACTTTTTTTGTACAGGCATTTTAGGGTCTTTTTTTAGTAAGTGAGTGTTGTCTTACTGATTTCTTTATGTCTTAGGTGAAATCCACTGATAGCTGCCTCTTCTTTATTAAATGCTTCGATGATACCATTCATGGCTTCAGGGTTCCTAAGAACAACCTTCAGCAGTCACGTGAGGTAATCTTTTGGATTCATTTCTCTCTCCTAAAACTTAAAGGACATTTAAAGAAAAATATAACATAGGTTCAACATTAACATTTATTCTAAGATCTTATTGATTATACTTTTTTTTTTTTTTTTGAGACAGGGTCTCGCTTTGTAGTTCAGGCTGGCTCTGAGCTCATTATGTAGCTCAGGCAAGCCTCGAACTCAGCAATCCTCCTGTCTCTGCCTCCCGAGTGCTGGGATTACAGGCATTAGCCACCACGCCCAGCACTGTGGTTTGTGGTATTGATTGTTGGTGGGCGTTAGTCTCCATGCACAGCATTGTATGTGGTTACCGGGGATTGAACTCAGGACCTTGCGTTTGCGAGGCAGGCGCCGGAACCACTGAGCTAACCCTTCGGCCCTGTTGATTATACTTTTGTGGGAACAGTTATATGAAGCATTTAAAATTTGGCTTGTAAATTCTTTCAAACCTTATAGGTATTTTCTATCCACAATTTGGTTTTCATTTTAATTCTTTGAATATGAAGGGCCCCTGTTGACTTTGGGAAGAAAAGCTAAATAACAGATCAGTATTCCCTTAGGTTTTAAGTGAGGAAATGGAACACTATGGGATGGAAGTCCTTTTCCATGCCCAGGCAGTTTCTAAGTCACAGAAGCTAGACTATATTCCAGGTGTTCTGATTCTAATTACAGTGTAGTAGTCTCCGGCTACTTCTGTGATCAGTTATAAATATAGCAGTAAGTAAGGAAATTGAGATTCACTTGATCAAAATTCATGACATGGTGGTTTAATGGAGAATCTATATTCCTTCAAATCAAAGTGGTATTCCTACACCAACTGACTAAAGACAGGTTTTTTATTTTGTTTTGTTTTGTTTATTTTTGTTTTTTTGAGACAGAGTCATTCTTTTTTTAGTTCAGGCTAGCCCTGAACACACTATATAACCCAGGCTAAGCTTGAACTCACAGCATTCCTCCTGCCTCTGCCTCCCAAGTGCTGGGATTACAGGCATGAGCCACTAAACCCAGCTGTTTTTTTTTTTTTTTTTTTGAGACAGGGTCTCGCTTTGTAGTTCAGGCTGGCTCTGAGCTCACTATGTAGCCCAGGCAAGCCTCAAACTCAGCAATCCTCTTGCCTCTGCCTCCCGAGTGCTGGGATTACAGGCGTGAGCCACCACGCCCGGCACTGTGGTATGTGGTATTGATTGCTGGTGGGCGTGAGTCTCCACGCCCAGCATTATATGTGGATTCCGGGGATCAAACTCAAGACCTTGTGCTTACAAGGCAGGTGCCGGAACCACTGGGCTAACCCTCTGGCCCACCCAGCTGTTTTTTTAAAGAAAAGACCATTTATGAAATAAATTTTAAAAAGTCAAAGTACTGGGTAGTTGTTGGCTGTTTTAAAGTGGTCTTTGATTCTTATGCTTATAATTTGATCACAGGCTAGTAAAATTGTATATGGATCCATCATTATGGAATAACTTTTCAGCATTTGAAGTGAAAAATTTTCATTCCTTAATTTCCGTAATCCATTTGACTTTTAAAAAATATGTAAATTTATAGCTGATATTCAAAAAAGTAGTGGGCAAATATTTTAGGTAGAGCTGTCACAGACAAGAGACCTGTATCATCATTTCATTGTAGTTGTTGGTTTTTTTTTTTTTTTTGGAGATGGTCTCACTTTGTAGTTCAGGCTGGCCTTGAGCTCACTATGTAGCCCAGGCAAGCCTCAAACTCAGCAATCCTCCTGCCAGTGCCTCTGGAGTGCTGGGATTATGGACGTGAGCCACTATACCTGGCATTGTGCTATGTAGTACTGATTGCTGGTGGGTGTGAGTCATCATGCCCAGTATTGTTGTATGTGATTACCAGGGACTGAACCAGGGACCATGAACTTGTTAGGCAGGCGCTGGAACCACTGAACTAAATCTCTGGGCCCTGTTTGTTTTATGTGAGATGGGGTCAGGCTGGCCTTGAACTCTGTGATCCTCCTGCTGCAGTCTCCCAAGTGCTGGGATTACAGTTGTGCTACACCATGCCTGGCAGTTGTGTTTGTATCTTGTTTTTTTTGAGTGGGGTAATATTTATTTCCTCTATATAAATTTTATGCTTTATATATGATTCTTGTATTGTCTCCTTGGAGTAAAAATACTTTAAACTTTTGTTCAAATCCTTGCGTTATCTCAGAACTGGCTGGAAGCAATCGAAGAGCATTCTGCTTATAGCACCCACTACTGTACCCAGGACCAGGTGACCGACGATGAGGAGGAAGATGCAGTTTCTGCTGTAGAGCTGAAGGAATCCTTACAGGTTAATAGAACATTACTCTGGTTTTCATCTCTAACTCTGTCATTCAGGTTTAATCAAGAATCATTTTGTTAAGGGGTGAGGTTTTGAAGTTATGATTTCTGACAACAGTGACATAGTATTGCTCTTTGTCTCCTCATGTTCTGTTGGTATTTCTGGTGTCTCTGGCAGTAGGATAGAATGTCTCTAAAGACAGGCTCTGAGGCCTGGGCTTGCTGCCCATGTGCGTTACTTCCTGTGACATTCTTCACATTGTCCTGTTTGGAAACTTCTACCAGCAGGGGGAGCAAGCATAGTTTGACTCGCTGCCCTTTATGACTTCACCACATATTTCAGAATTTAAATAATGCAGCCACATTTCCTGGCCAGTAGTTTTATTTAAAACCACTGTAGAAACCTGTGATTTTATTGTTTCGAGGTAAAGTGTCAGAAATGAATGGAAAGGCCTTGATCTGAGATGACACGGATGTCTTATTCATTGAAGAGTATCAGCAAAGGTAATTGATGTGAATTGACATGAAATAGGTATTTTTTACTGGGTAGAAGAGCCTCAGTTTCTGAAATGTACCTTTATCAGAAATGGGAATTGGGTTTGGAAGGTAGAGCCACAAATGAGAATTTAAATTAAATAATGATATCAGCATGTGGATTGATAGTGGTATTTAAATGTTTCTAAATCAAGAACTCTACTGAAGTTTTCTACTGTCTACAAAGTTTTATTAATTTGAGGCTTCTATCAGTGAACTTTGCAAAAATAATATCTACTAGAGCATTTAGAATAATATTAAAACCGGGAAAATGGAGAAGGCTTAAATACACATTTGGTCAAACAAGTATAACTGTATTAAATGTTTTTTTTTTTGAGACAGGGTCTCGCGTTGTAGTTCAGGCTGGCTCTGAGCTCACTATGTGGCCCAGGCAAGCCTCGAACTCAGCAATCCTCCTGTCTCTGCCTCCCGAGTGCTGGGATTACAGTCATGAGCCACCACGCCCGGCACTGTATTGAATGTTTTAATATTTAGTTGATACTCCTTAAGTGAAAATAAATCCTTCCCTTTGTATCCTCTCAATATGAGGTGAATGATAAGATCTGGAAAGATTCACAAAGCATACCAGTGTATTTTGAGGGTTTTATGGTAATTTTAAGACCTTTTTGAATGAAGCAAGAGGCAAAATAAGGATGCAAATTTGTTTTTAAATACTGTATATCTTTTAATGTTAAACATTTTCCTTTGATCTAATCAGATGGCACTCATGCTAACTTGTAAACCATAAAACTTCCCTAAAGAAAGATACGTTCTTTAGCAATGTTTTAAAATTTTTAGCTAAGTTAGCAGCCTTAACTATATCTTGTTCTTTATTCTTTATTTGAATATTTTGTTCATACGTTAACTTTCAAACCATGAAGTTGTTCCTTTTAATATTTAGTCTGTGAGGCCAGTAAGTGTTTTAGCCACTGCTAATTGCTTTTAGGTTTTGCAAGCTATAGCTAGCTCTGCCCGACGGCTTTGAATGGTGCCTCTGCAGGTCTTTATTCTGCCTCAGCATCTGCAGGCTGGTTCCAGATAGGTAAAAGCTGAAATGAGCTTTGAAGTGTGTTGAATTGTAGTTTGGGGTAGGCTGGCTCCAGACTGTCTTTGATGCTTCGGTCAAGTTACAAGGAAATTTAGGGCCCAGTTTATGAAGCAGATCTATTCTTGGTTTCTGTGGATATTTTATGGAATCGGGTGCTCTAGGATTGGTATACTCTGCAATCATTTGAATTAACTAAAAAATTGGTTTCATTTCCTTAACATGCCTTTGGATTGGGCAGTAGGCTTGGAAGAAATTGAGGAGAAAATAATGAGAATATTTTATGACAGTTTTGGTCTCAGTTCACCTCCCTGCACACTGCAGCCCTTCCAAAACTGAAAACATGTTTTCTGAGCCCTCTCAACTGCCTTCAGGTTGGGTCTCCAGGGAGAAAAGTATAAGACAGGTCATAGAAATACTTGCTTCATGGTATTGTCTTAATAGCCTCTTGAAAATGTTTCTCAAAAAAAAAAAAACAAATTGGAAAAGTTGAGCCCATAGTATTTATATAGAAGTGTACTGTCCAGTAGGAATGTCCTATTGGAATGCTCCTAATCACTCATGGCTATTGACAAGTAAATTAATTAAACTAAAAATTCAGTCCCATATTTTAACTAGCTGCATTGCCAGTCCTCAGCGGCACAGTGACTATCCCACCGGACCTGCAGGCAGAACGTCTCTCTCGTAGTGGGACATTCAGTGAGCAGCTCCGGGATGGGCTCTTAGACGCTTGCGATGACACTAGCAGAGCAGGCATTGTGTTCGGTGAGGATGTCTCACTGTGTAGCAGTGATGGCAAACCTTTTACAGACGAGCACCCAAACCGCAACCCAGACCTGCTTATTTATCACCAAGTGCCAACACTGCCATTAAAACTGAATGCTGGGGTGATGCCAGGTGGACTCGGCTTGCGTGCCTCAGAGAGGGCCCTGCTGGCTGTGGGGCCGTAGGTTCGCACCACTGTTGTGTAGGATCTGAACTGCGTTCGTGTTGTAGGAAATGATGAACCGACTGACGAAGTAAGATAAAACTTCCCATAAGATGACATTATTTTTTAAAAACTACATTATTCATTGCAGTAAATACCCACAAAGATGCCTATGTATCAGGATGGGACTGATAAGTTTTGTCCATCTGTATAAGAATGAGGCCGACCGAAATATACTGATATATTTAAGACATGTGAAGTGCAAATAGCAAGGTATCAAATAGGGTATAGGTAGCCTATGACTTGCTGGCCTAGAGTATCAATAGCAGGATGAGAAATGAGCACTTTTTACTTTGGGGCTAGGTCTGAGGCAAAACACGGACTTTGTTCAGGACACCAGTCGGGGGTATAGGGGAGAAGTCCTTTTCTCTCTTGCTTTATTTTCTGGTATGTATTTTTCACTTCATACCTAGTGAAAAATAGAACATTTAGACAGTTTTAAAGTAGGAGCACAATAAAGTGCTAAAAAAGAATATAGAATATATGAGCTCTAGCTTAGCTTAGAGCAAGGAAAGTGAGGCTAACCTCGAAGTGCGTTTGGCTAGAATTAGGAAGACCGTGGGAGGAATACTAGATACTACTGCTTGCAGTATGACTGCTTTCTGCAAACAAGAAGTTTGTTAGGATTTTACACTTTGTGGTTTTGAAGTTTCACTTAATGTTTTTGAGGTATAATTTTCATGCAGTAAAATTACATCTTCAGTTTAATGTACTTTGGCAAAATATATATATATCCTGTGTCATCACCATTCCCTTCAAGGTATTAACACAAAAATCTTTTCTTTTTGTTTGTTTTTGGAGACAGTCTTGCCATGTAGTTCAGGCTGACCTTGAACTCACTAGGTAGCCCAAGCGGGCCTCAAACTTACGGTGATTCTCCTGCCTCAGACCCACCCAGCCTCCCTAGAGCTGGGATCACAGGTGTGTGCCACTCAAAAAACTCCTGGGTCCTTTTGCCAGACAGTACCTTGGGGACTTTAAATGGCTGATGGTAGAATTACTTTTCTCTTCCCCATCCACTCCTTGCCTGTTGCCCACCCCACTGCTACACAGTTGTGAACTGCCACCTAGGTCAAGACGAGGTATTTTACCATCAGCTTACGTCAAACAACTGGTCCTGAAAGTCTCTGGACAAAGGTGGGAGCAGGGGGACCTGGGTGGTCTCGTGTTGCCTTCCCATCCTTTGGGCCTGTCCAAGGCAACTCTTTCTTGTTCTGTGTCCTTTGCCCAACTAACCTGGAGAAAGTTTAAGTTCTGTCAGGTGTTCAGTAATAGACCGTTGCTCATAGTGGATAAAAGGTAAAACTTGGAGTTCTGGTACAGTGTGACTGGCGTGGAAGTCCAGAGTGAGACACCATGAAGACTGCAGAGATCTCATAGACAATAACTTTTATAAGTTCATGTTTTCCTAGTACAATCAATAACCGCCAAGGAAGATGATAGCAAATTGGCGAATAGGTTGTTTTATTGTATTCATTATCCTTCTCTGTTTTAAGTTCTAGTAAAATGACACTAAATTATTTAAGCAGAAGACACATGTACCCAATTTAATACTGTATATGTAGATTAACTCTTCTCCAGGTGACCTATTACAGCTTTTTAAAACAAGAAAATCATTGATCAAGAAAGCTTTTTTTTTTTAGCTGTCAGGCTAAGGGAAGATGTATATGATTCAAGTATTTGAGAATGATGCTCTGGAGGGTGTTTCCTGCTTTAGCTATAATTTCAGAAGCTGCATTGCGTATTACAGATTCACAGGGTGCAAAAGAAGCTGCTGCACACTTTTATGAGTTTAGCCAGCTTTTACTCTGCAAAGGAAAGAGAAAACTGGTGTTGACTTTCACGTGAGCAAGAATATTAAGTATGTATAGACCGAGAATGGTGATTTTCTATTAATAAATCATGGGCGGGGCACTTGGCTTCGGTGCATGTTTCCAGCTCTGCCTTTCCCCTGCCTTTAGCTGTGTTCACAGGCCGTGTCTGAGAAGATCATCATGCATATCAGTGCTCTCCTTCTGGTGCTGGAAATCGTGTGCTGAGGATAGAGCCCCTCCAAAAAAATAAACAAACTATATTTAAATATTGTTAGACCCCTCAAAACAAAAAGAATGGTACAAATTTACGGGAGAATACTGACTCTCACTGATGTGGTACCATGAATAATTCTGCAGTGGGTGAATTGAGCTTTATAAGCACTAAAATATTTATAACGTGAAATTGGAGAAAAGGGCGCTTACCTGTGTCACCTTGGAGCATAATGTACAGTAGGTTAATTTGGGGTTATGAAAATGTTTTATGGTGGACCAGTTGTGATTCAAAGTACACAGGAGGCCAAATTATTATATTACAGCAGTGTGTTTCTGAGATTTATAAGGTCAAGGTTCTCAGAATAAATGTTTTCAATTGCCATAAGTAAGAAAATTTACAATTATAATTTTCTTGCTTATTTTTGCACTTTCTTTAAAAGGAAATCATATATAAAACTAAATTTAAAATGACATTGATTTTTCATCTGCTGCTGCCAGATTTGCACTAAGCCAAGATGCACTTACATCATGGAACTCTGTATTTGTCTTGTTCTTAGGTATCTACACATGTAGAACTTTGAAATTCTAAGCAAGAATGCTTCCTAGAGTTGATTTTACCTTCTTTTCATAAGCTTCGACTTACTAAGAAAATGTCCTTCTGGGTCTGTTTTGTGTGGGGGCAGTAGATTGCTGAAGGAAATTCAGCTTGTGGTTTCCAAATGTTAGGACCATCTGGGTTTTTAGAAACAGAAATAGATTTTAAAATATAGTTTTTATAATTTCTTGATGAATTTAATAAGACCTAATGAATGTTAATCAGAAGTCTAATTCTCCACGTATACATGGCATAACAGTGTTAATTAAATGTACTTTATGTTTATACATGGCACGTGTTGAATGTGTTTAGAATTAAGTATTTTTATTAATCTCTATTTGATAAAATGTTATATGTAATTTCTAAGGAAATTTCCTCTCACTTTTTTTCTCTGTGTAAGGAATCAGTCCATGAAAGTTTGGGGAAGAACATTGAAGTATAAATAATGTAAAAATTCTTCATTCATTTGACCTTTTTTCTTTCTTTTTCCAGAAAGCACAAGCATGTCAACAGAGGCTTGATGTAGAAATTACCAACTTTCTCAAAATGATGAAGGAGTCTGACATGGCTAAAGGTAAAAAAGAGATAAGCATTGCCAAACAGTCTTTAACACAAACCATTTTCAGAGGTATTGAACAGTTTTGATAATTTTTAGCTTTTAATTCAGAATATATTTTATGAAATTTTTAAAAGGCTATTTAAAATTTTTATTCCTCAAATATTTTGTTTTGGCTAATGGTGATTGAACTCAGGACCTCATGCTTGGCAGGCAGGCACTGTGCGACTGAGTTGCATACGCAGCCCCATAGATGTCTGTTTTATACAGTAAGTAATACTGCTTTTAGTCTTTTAGGAAAAAAGCCATTTTCAAGGTAAAGTTTCCAAGGTTTTTGGGGAGTTCTGGTTGTGAGTACTCCAGAAGACTTGTCTTAGGTCAACTCTGCCATATTATTAGTTATTTCTTTGAATAGTACCTTTAACTCCTACAAGTCTCAGTTCTCCTATCTGTACTTTAAAGGGGTTTGTTGTTTCTAGGTTAGCCTTGTATGATTTTATGAATGTATATGTAAACGTGCCTACTTACTGTAAAAAGATGTAACTTTTTACATCTTTACTCTGTGTTAAAGAATTATGAAGCATTGAATACAGACAGCCTAAAAATGAAATTTAACTATTGAGAAAAACTTGTTTATTCCTTTGTAAGTGAAAAAAAAGAAAGCATCATGTTTCTTAGACTATTGTTTGCTTTGACTTTGGCCATGATGTATATAAATTACTCCATTAGAATGTAATTCATTTATCTATGAATTCATGATGACCAGTTTTTATTGTGAGCTAGTTTCGCTCAGTGGACTCCTCGGTCCAGTTAATATGTTCCTGGGCTTTTGTCTGTCCACGTGTACTTCCAGCATTCCTTTGCTACAGCTCAACAGATACTGCTTTGATTTTCTCATATTTTATCAGTAGTGATAGCTTCAGGAAGGAGTCATTTTGATTACTAATTGCAGGCTGGACTATTTTATTGTTTGGCCTTGTTCATTTACTGTGGACTTTTAAAATAACAGCTTCAGTAGGCAAAGTTTGCCCCTGTAAAGTATACAATTCAGTGATTTTCAATATATTTACAGAATTAATGCAACCCTAGCTATCATTGGGCTTTTGAAAAGCCTCCACCTTGAATCATCAGGAGTCAGAAGAGATAATTAACTGCATTTAAAGGTTGTTCTTTCTTTTTCTTTTTTTTTTTAAAAATAAAGTCCAGTGAAGATTGATTCATTTAACATGGACCAAAGCAAAAAACTGTTTCAGAGCTGCAACAAACTGTTTGTTTTTTTAAGTGTTTGTTTTTTTAAGCCTTGAGACATACCTCTTGGTTGAGGTCACTGTGTGCATGTCACTTCTAATGATGTGTTAGGAGTTACTCATTCCTTGATAACCCATGAACATCGCTGAGAGAGATGCATTATATTCAAGTGGCACAAAAGAGATTTTTCTGTTTGGTAAGTGCCATCCGGGTGACTCGGAGACACTTGATTATTATCTAACAACCCTATTTTATACATTTGCACTAAAACTTGATGGGCCTTTGCTACTTGTTAAATGTCTGTGGAGTGACTTAAAAAGAGTAATTCAGTGGGCTTATTCACAAAGAACGGTGCACATTTTCTGAAAGATGATGCAGATAAATAATATACTATTTTATATAAACAGTAAGTAAATAAGTTAAAATAATTTCCTGAGTGGAATAGGGGAGTTGAAGGTAAGAGCGCTCTCATGCCAGTGGTTTATAGACAGAAATCTTGCGCCTCTGTGTTTAATTAAGGAAAAGAGCGATTCCACCTCCTGCTCCCAGCTCTCTCTGGTCCTTCTCAAGATTTATGCCACCAGTGTCTCTTTGTTCAATAAAAGAAAGTTTAGTCCTTTCATTTGTTTGTTCCTTAGTAACAGAGTCCTTTTTGTCTATGACTTGTATTCTGAGTAACATTTTGGCTGTTCTTTTAAGATCATGTTACACAGTGTTTATTGTTATTCTCTAATTATTTTTTAGGAAGTTTATTTTTTCATGGAAGCAAGAGTGCTTTTACAATTTTCATATTTCAAGTTTTTATTCATATCTACTTGTATTACATTAAAATAAATTTTAAAAAGAAAACCCAAGATGTTTGTGGAAAGAATTTAGATCATATGGCAGAATTGTGTTTGTTTCAAGGCCCAGGATCCTCTGTTTTCATTCAGATTTGTACTGCATTAGTTGAGTTTGTTATCTCTTCAGGCCAAACCAGATCGTGGCAGCAGCCTACCCGCGAGTCTCCCTGTCTCTGGGGGCTCCCTCTGCCGTCCATCCTCTGGGAGCTGAGTCAGAAGACTTTAAAGAACTCCTCTGACTCATATTCCGTGAAGGATTGCATTCTCTTTCCCCCATATTGGTTCTGAGGCTTGAAGCCGGGTCCTCATAAACTCTAGGCAAGTGCTCTAGCACTGAGCAGCATCACTAGCCCTTTCCAGTTTGAGACACAGCTTTGCTAATTCTACTAGACTAAGCTCAAACTTGTGAACCTTCTGCTTCAGCCTTACAAGGACTGGGATGGTAGCATTTGCTGCCATGTCCAGCTGCTGCCTGATTAATTTTATATAGGTGATTTTTGTCATCATTTGTTTCTCTGACTCGGTCTGTATCCCAGCTGCCCCTCTCTGTCCTACCTTGAAAATGGGATCTTGCTGTGTGGTCTAGGCTGGTCCCCAAATCCTGGGATCACGCAGTCCTCCTGCTTCAGCCATCCACTTAGCTTGGTGTCTAGGTACATCTCAATGCACTCAGCCTGTGATTACTTTTTTATCGTTGTTGGAATTTTTTTTTTTTTTCTGAGACAGGGTCTCATTTTGTAGTCCAGGCTGGCCCTGAGCTCACTATGTAGCCTAGGCAAGCCTCGAACTCAGCAGTCCTCCTGCCTCTGCCTCCCGAATGCTACATGACAGGCATGAGCCACCATGCCCGGCATTGTGGTATGCGGTGTTGATTGTTGGTGGGCGTGAGTCTCCACGCCCAGCATTATATGTGGTTACCGGGGATCGAACTCAGGACCTTGCGCTTGCGAGGCAGGCACCAGAACCACTGAGCTAACCCTCCAGCCCCAAGTAAACAGTGTTTAAGGTTTATTTCCAATGATTTTTTCCCAGTCTCTCCCTTGTAAAATAGCTTTGACCAAACACCTGATTTGTTGCTGTTTTAAGTTGGAAATGTTTGCTATTGAGATACTTTATAATTTCCATGAATAGAACTTATACCTAATTTCTTTTTTTATTTTTTAAAAATTTTTTTATTTTCTTTTAGTTTTTTGAGACAGGGTTTTGGCTTTGTAGTTCAGGCTGGCCCTGAATTCACTACATAGCCCAGGTTAACCTGGAATTCACAGCAAGCCTCCTGCCTCTGCCTCCCATGTGCTGGGATTACAGGCATGAGCCACCATGCGTGGTGTTGTGATATGTGGCAGTGGGGATCAAACTCGGGACCTTGTGCTTGCCATGAAGACCACTGAGCTAAATCCCCATCCCTAGACCTAATTTCTGTTGAATGGATGTTGAAGTTCATGTATCTGGTATTAGCAGCATATAACAAGCACATAACAAGGCTTAAAAAGTGTAGTACTGAAATCTATTATTATTTAATCTCCAGCAGAAGTCTAGTTGCAAAAATAAAATCACTTGCACTAGTGAAACTTCAGTTAAGTTTTTTTGAATGCCATGTGGTCAATCCATGTACCTCTAAATTGATTCTTTTTTTTTTTTTTTTTTTGAGACAGGGTCTCGCTTTGTAGTTCAGGCTGGCCCTGAACTCACTATGTAGCCCAGGCAAGCGTCGAACTCAGCAATCCTCCTGTCTCTGCCTCCCGAGTGCTGGGATTACAGGCATGAGCCACCATGCCTGGCACTGTGGTATGCGATATTGATTGTTGGTGGGCGTGAGTCTCCATGCCCAGCATTGTATGTGGTTACCGGGGATCAAACTCAGGACCTTGCACTTATGAGGCAGGCGCTGGAACTGCTGAGCTAACCCTCCGGCCCTCTAAATTTATTCTTTTTTTTTTTTTTTTTTTGAGATAGGGTCTCGCTTCGCAGTTCAGGCTGGCCCTGAGCTCACTATGTACCCCAGGCAAGCCCTGAACTCAGCAATCCTCCTGTCTCTGCCTCCCGAGTGCAGGGATCATAGGCGTGAGCCATCACGCCCGGCTCTAAATTTATTCTTAATGTAGGTTTTTTACTATGATAAATAATGTACATTTAAATTTGATTCAGGACTGTATGACTATAGTATTTTTAGAAATGGGATTAGTGGGAAAAAGTATATTTCTGAGTCTGCTGATTCATATAGTTAAATTAAGGTCCAAAAAATGTTTTTTTACCTGCCAACCTTAATGAATATACTTTATCACATTGTTAAATGTATATAGTGCATCCCCGGTTAAAGAAATTAGAGTTGTTTTAGTTTCTTAAAGGAAAAATAGTTCTGTTCAATGAATTTAAAAGTTTTCTTCCAAATCCTAAGCTTCAAGTGAACGATTTTATCATCTTCACTGGCTTGGGCTACCGTTGTCTTCTCCCACGTGGTTGGTTACAACTACCTCCCCGCTGGATCTCAGCCTGCAACCTGCGCTCTCTAGTTCTGCTCCAGGGACTTTCCCAAACAGCCAAGGATTGATGCTCTTTGCTTTAAGCATTCCAGTGGCTCACCTGGCTTGAAATCAAACAAAGCCTGATAGCCTGCACCTTGCAGTCCATTTAATTCTTGGTCCTCATCCCTTCCGCCCCCTTGGCTACTCCTCTGTGGCCCTGTGACTTTCTTGCCATGCTCCCTCTATCCAAGAATATCCCTGTTTCCAGCCTTGAATGTGCCGGTCTCTCTTCCCAGAGGGTTTTCTCCAGGTCCCCCTCACTTCCCCTGGGCTGTCTTCAAACAGTCCTTTGCACCGAGGCCTCTGCCATCTGCATTGATTTGCTCCTCCATACTCATTCTGTGTGTGTCCCGCAGCCTGTTTTATCGGCCTCCTTGTACCAAGACTTCCAGTGGGTTCAGCCAGTGGGGAAGACTGCAGGAGAAGCAGGTCAGGGCTGTAGCTCCACTCCCCGCAGCTGGGCTGTGGCTTAGTCATGCTGTTGGCTTCCTGCACGTGGCCAGTGACCCCATCGTCTGACTCCAGCTCTTGATGGGCTTAGCAACGCTCTTCTGTCCCCTCTCCTTTGCTCCTCTGACCCAGAGTGGTAACCGTGACCTGCATGCCGGCTTCTTTGAGTTCACTTAGTCTGCCACACTTCTTTTAAAGCACATCTCATCCTTTGAGTGTGCTGGCTTGGCCTTGCCAGGGCCCTCACACCTTCCTGTCCACAATTTCAGTGCCCCTTGACCCTTGCTTTTTACTTTCTTTTTTTTGAGACAGGGTCTCGCTTTGTAGTTCAGGCTGGCTCTGAGATCACTACGTAGCCCTGGCAAGCCTCGAACTCAGCAATCTTCCTGTCTCTGCCTCCCTTCCTGTCTTTGTAATCCCTCCTGGGATTACAGGTGTGAGCCACCACGCCTGGCACTGTGGTATGTGGTATTGATTGCTGGTGGGCGTGAGTCGCCATGCCCAACATTGTATGTGGTTACCGGGGATTGAAGTTAGGACCTTGTGCTTGCGAGGCAGGCGCCGGAACCACTGAGCTAACCCTCCAGCCCGCTGTTTACTTTCTTTGTCACTTTTTGGACTTCCTGTACCCCCTGAGGGCAGGAATTTTTGTCTGTTAATCTGCAGCGCCTCTATAACATATGCTGCCTGGATTGCCTGATTACCTACTTCATGTAACTTTTCTTTTAAACTTGCAAATAGTAAACTTGTTCTGCCAGGGTAGTAAATGTATAGTTGGCACCAATCACTAAGACCTTCTTGAAGTGAAATGTGGAAGCAATCCTGAGAACTGGGCGACTATTCCATATTCCTTCATGTGCCACTGACATGGATATCCTCCTCTATTCTGGATTCTTGTCTTTCTAACTGAGCAAATCTTTAAATCTTTTTTTGTAATGATATTCTAGATACTGTCAATTTAGTCTTTGCTTATCCTTACCTCATTTAATACATGCTATTTTGAACTATATATTTGATCTTCCAGTGCAATTACTATAAACTATCTAGATTCAGGTACATAGATAGGACTCCTAGTCAGAACTGTTTGTGCAGTCAATGATTTCTCAAACTAGCTCTGAGTTTAAACAAAGATAAATTTATACCTAGTAATTTATAGTGTTACTTTTCAGGGCTTTTTTCAAGTTACCGTTTTATGTTGCATTTGTAAAAGATTAGATGGTTTATTTTTAAGTTCAAATATCTTTTCTCTGCTTTGAGGACAGTACTGATTTTCTGATGAATTTATGTAATTCCAATCTGGTGTGAAAGCCAGTGTTTAAATCCACCTTTCATTCAAGATGGATCAGTTCTTGCATGTACATGGTCATATGCATTACATTTTTCTCACCAAAACTGTCCCATTTCAGTTTTTTTTTTTTTTTTTTTGAGACAGGGTCTCACTGTATAGTTTAGGCTGGCCCTGAACTCACTATGTAGCCCAGGCAAGCCTTGAACTCAGCAATCCTCCTGACTCTACCTCTGGAGTGCTGGGATTATAGGGTTGAGCCACTATGTCCGGCATCGATTTCAGTATTTTTAAAAACTATCTTTAGCTTTGTCACTAGAACTCTTTGTTTTTGGGCTTTTTCTCTGTTGTGTTTGTATTTGAACATGTATATAGATCAGGAAAAAAAAAAACACAGGAAAAAATAAAACCCAAAAAACAGGTAACATCATTACTAGAAGGGCAAGGAAGGAAAAGAATGAAATGCCATTCATTCTGTTTTTTCCTTTTTTCGTGTTTTTGTTTTTTGTTTAGTAATTTTTTTTTGGTAGTCCAGGCTGGCCCTAAGCTCACTGTGTAGCCCAGGCAATCCTCGAACTCAGCAATCCTCCTGCCTCTGCCTCCTGAGTGCTGGGATTACAGGCGTGAGACACCATGCCCTGCACTGTGCTATGTGGTATTGATTGTTGGTGGGTGTGAGTCACCACGCTTAGCATTGTATGTGGTTACTGGGGATTGAACTCAGGACCTTGTGCTTGCGAGGCAGGCACTGGAACCACTGAGCTAACCCTCCAGTCCCGGCCCTTGTTTTATTTCTTTTAAATTTCTTGTCCCAAATGACAAAAGTACATGGATAATGACATATTGAGAAACAGGCAAGTATATCGTTTTGTATCTCAAGTAAAAAATGAATTATAGTTGAAAATTACCAGTTTCTCAGTTTGCCCTAATTTGCATACTTGTGATAATATAAATGAAAATGTTTTCATCTTTCTTTTTTTCAATAAGGTACAGTTTTTCAGATTTTCTGTGTATAGATATAAAAATAATTTCCTTATTCATTTAAGACACATTTGACTCACTTCTGTTATTGTTCAAAGTTCAACACAGAAGATGTTCGAGGGAGTAAAGAGGTCTAGAATTTAGAGAAGAAGCAGAGATCCAGCATCTCCCCTTTGCTTTGTGTCCTGTTCAAACCACATTGGCCACTGCTGGAGTCTGGGAGAGGGCCACGTCCCACAGTTTTATTTGAGGAAGGCTTTGTGGGAAGATGGCATTTGAACTAGGCCTTGAAAGAAAGTAATTTTTTTGTTAAGTAGAAAAACTTATGCATAAGAATTATTTCCAGTATTAGGGAAGAAGGAACATCTTGAGCAAACATTAAAAAAAAGTAGATGATTGCTAGGTAAAGGAATATTTCCAGGAAAACACTGTGGCTGAAACCTACTGAATTTATGAAGCATTTTGAGTGTTAGGCTACGAAGTGTGAATGTTTTCTGTATTAAGAGAACAATAGAGACTGTATTCATGTTTAACATGTTAAAAGTACTTTCCCACTACTTTAAAAACTTACCCAATTAAAAACTGTACAGTATAATCATGGAAAATGACAGATTGTGAGCTTTTTATGTCTCTAAAGTTAAGCTTTTCCAATAGATCTTTGTAGCAGCTTTCCTGACTTCAAAAATATTTTTAGCACAAAAATAATTTTTTGCCTTAAAATTAACATTCATATTGTTATAGTAGGCCAAATAAGGTAACATACTGGTGTTACTGCATTTATTCTTGGCAGGACAACCTCTGAATATTAACCGGCTAAAACATATTTGTGGTGATTCCCAGTTGGTCACTTTCCTAAAAGCTTAGCATTTTTATTTCTTTTTATGTAACAGCACCTAAGCATCATTATATAAGAGGCATGCCAGTGTGAACTGAATAACCCTGACGTGCTATAGTACAATGTAGCATATGCCAAGTTCATCGGTTTGCAAACCATGCCACACTGAAACTGAGTGCTTATTTTAAGACCATATTTAAACACTAGATTGTCAGAAATTAGATAATTTTTGTGTGTGTGGGGTGCTGAGGTTTGAGCCCAGGACCTCATGCATGCTAAGGGGACCATCTACCACTGAGCTCTACTCAAGATCTTCAAATTAGATAACCTGGATTGTGTTTCAAACAAAAGAATTTTTATGGATGAATGAATGAGTGAATAAAATATTTCTTTTTTTCCTTTCCTTTTTTTTTTTGTGGTACTGGGGATTGAACTTGAACCCTTGTGCTTCCAAGGTAGGTGCGGTACCACTTGAGCTAAGTCCCTGGCATGAATAAAATATTTCTTGAAATCTTACAGAATCAATTGTAAGCATGCTTAAGTATTTCTAGTAATGTATTGGACAATGAGTATAAAATATATAAATGGGGATGTTTTGATGATATTTAATGAAAGAAATAGACCTGTGATGATTATCCTCCTGCCTTCCTGTCCTCTGTACTATGAAAATGGAAAATCACTAGATTACTCAAGAAATGTATGGAAGCCAGCGGCTGTGTCTGCTTTTTCTTGTGTCTCTCATCCCAGCACTCGGTGTACAGGGCTGTGTGACATCTGCTGAGGTACTATTTAAGTCATGTGGCATCTAGCATATAGTAATTTCAGTTGCTATTTAACAACTAAGTAGAGAATAAAATCTTCACAATGTGTATCAAAGATTCAAAATGAAAAATAAAGTATATAAAATCACATTCATTTTAGAGCATAGTAACTTTAACTTATTTGGCTTTTGCTAAGAATAGCTGGTAATAGGAAACTGTTAGTCTGCAAGGTGAAAAATATGCTGAATTATCCTTTAGTCTTCACATCTGGATTTTTTGGGGGCGAGGGTACTGAGAATTGAACTCAGGGCCTTGCGAGATAGGCAAGGCACTGAGCTAAATCTCTGGTCCATATCCATATTTTTTTTTTTTTGAGACAGGGTCTCACTTTGTAGTTCAGGCTGGCTCTGAGCTCACTGTAGCCCAGGCAAGCCTCGAACTCAGCAATCCTCCTGTCTCTGCCTCCCGAGTGCTGGGATTACAGGCGTGAGCCACCACGCCCGGCACTGTGGTATGTGGTATTGATGGCTGGTGGGCGTGAGTCTCCATGCCCAGCATTGTATGTGGTTTCAGGGGATTGAACTCAGGACCTTGTGCTTGTGAGGCAGGTGCCGGAACCACTGAGCTAACCCTCCGGCCCCCATATCCATATATTAATGAAAGGTTGTTCCTGTTTTTCTTCATTCCCGGTGACTTTTTCCATTCACTGTCTACTTTTGCTTTGTGAGTTTTGAAAAATAACTTCCAGGAAAAAGAAGTTGCTTTGCTTATGTAAGTCACATTAATCTAGAAGATTTGGAAACATTTGAAGAAAAACTAAAGGTTGACATTCACAATTTTGTCATTCTGGAATGTACATGATTAGGTACGTGTTCTTGGTATATCAGCTTTGGTGTCTTGTGTAATAATGAATGACCCAGGCTCACACTTTATCTTCCCCTTATACAATTTGAAAAAGCTTTTCCATTTGAATAGCTTTGTTTCTTAGTGGTACTGAGTGTTCTGTGGCTTACTGTGTAATACTTGCAGATCACTGACATTTGAATGCACTTGATTGCTTTAGTTTGTGGCCTCATGTACTTTTTTAAAATTTTAAGACGATTTAAAATACAAAGTAAGGTACAGATTTCATTTTATTCTTTTAAGTGGTAAGAATTTTATTTGACAGAGGGACAGATATAGAAGATCTTAATGTGCAATTAAACAATAACCAAATTGTTGTGATTATATTTCTCTTGTGTCAACATGAATAAGAGATGACATTTTGATTGTTTTAAAGTGATATAGGTGCATTTTGCAGCTTTCTGCCTTTTTTTTTTTTTTAGATAGGGTTTCATTTTGTAGTTCAGGGTGGCCCTGAGCTTACTATGTAACTCAGGCAAGACTCAAACTCAGCAGTCCTTCTGCCTCTGCCTCCTAAGTGCTGGGATTACAGGCATGAGCTACCATGCCTGGCACTGTGGTATGTGGTACTGATTGCTGCTGGGTGTGAGTCACCATGCCCAGTATTATTGTATGTGGTTACTGGGATCAAACTCAGGACCTTGCATTTGCTAGGCAGGTTCTGGAACCACTGAGCTAAGTCTTCAGCCCTGTCTTTTTTGCTTTTTATGTTAATAGGTTAAATATGTTAAGAATTTCTTTAGCGGACCAGGAAAGATACTGATTGTACCATTTGTTGTTCCCAATTTAAATAAAGCACTAAAAGATATTTGGCCTGTATAGGGACACATTTTTTTTTTTTTTTGAGACAGGGTCTCGCTTTGTAGTTCAGGCTGGCTCTGAGATCACTATGTAGCCCTGGCAAGCCTCGAACTCAGCAATCCTCATGCCTCTGCCTCCTGAGTGCTGGGATGGCAGACGTGAGCCACCACACCCGGCACTGTGGTATATGGTACTGATTGCTGGTGGGTGTGAGTTGTCACGCCCAGCATTTTATGTGGTCACCGGGATCGAACTCAGGACCTTGTGCTTGTGAGGCAGGCGTCGGAACCACTGAGCTAAATCTCCGGCCCCAAGGGACACATTTTTAATGCCAAACATTTCCAATAAGAACTGAGTGAGGTTGAGTTGATGCTGCCTTCAAATGTTAACCACCATGTCAGCTACAAATTACTTTTGTCCAGTTTTTGTTAGCAGTTTGCTTTGGAATAAAATTACTTGTCTAGTGTGGAACATCATGAAAGGAAATGTTAGGTCTTATAAGTAGTGCTATCAATCCTCTTTTTCAGCTGTTTTCTTAAACATTATATACTGTACCTACTTCCTGTTGGAAAATTTCTTTTCTTTTGGTGTTAGTGCTTCTCTTTGTAGGATCTAGGCCACGGGTGGCAAACCTATGGCACATGTGCAACAGCAGGGTGCTTGCATCATTGAAAGCTGTACAAGGTTCGCCACCACTGATCTGGCTCTTCCTATAGAAAGGCTCTTTTTTCTGTCCAATTATAGTAGGTGATTAATGACAGTGCCTAAGAAACATAACGTTGGGTATTAAAAGGAAAAATAAAGCAAGTAGATGTAAAAGTTTTTGTGGTTTTCATTTACCTTAAAATTACTTAAATCCTACTCATTGTATTTCTTTCTGTGTTTGTAGAAATGATCCCATCATTTCTTCAGCAAGTTGAAGTCGTCTCAGAAGCTTCTAGAGAAACTTGTGTAGCTTTGAGAGACTGCTTTGGTCTGTTCACTAAACAAGAAGAGGTAAGTTTGGAATTTAAGTTTTTTTTTTTTTTTTTGAGACAGGGTCTCGCTTTGTAGTTTAGGCTAGCCCTGAGCTCACTATGGAGCCCAGGCAAGCCACCGCGAACTCAGCAATCCTCCTGTCTCTGCCTCCCGAGTGCTGGGATTACAGGTGTGAGCCACCACTCCTAGCATTGTGGTATGTGGTGTTGATTGTTGGTGGGCGTGAATCTCCACGCCCAGCATTGTTATGTGGTTACCGGGGATCGAACTCAGGACCTTGGGCTTGCGAGGCAGGCGCGGGAACCACTGAGCTAACCCTCCGGCCCTGGAATTTAAGTTTTAAAATAATTGTTGAGGTGTTACTTGCTTGATCATCCAATAAGTCTTTGGTTTCACATTATTGAAAGGCAAATAAATATATAAAATGAAAACTTCATTTTCATCAAAGTTTGGAAATTATTCTTTATTAAGCAGGACATTCTAAAATGACTACCAAAAAATTCAGAATTCTTTGGAATTTATTGTTATAGCCATATTTAATAAATTAACATCACTCTACCAAGGATTGTTGTGACACTTCAGTAGAAAGAATGAGAATATTGCTCTAGAAACAAAAAAGATCTTTAAATGAAAAATATATAGTGCTTATATTTAGAAAATATTGTTATCCCTACCTATGTAAATTGGTGTCAGTGGATGAAAATTCTTTTTGTATTTTTTTTCCCTTGCTGTCTTCCTTTTCAGCAGTATGCTGTTTGCTCTTTTGGGTGAAAACAGTATGTTAATCCATTAATAATTCTGTCTTTAAGGACTAAAAAGTTGTAAATATCTGCTTAGGTTGCGTGTATTAGTAATGCTATTTTTCTTTTCTTTTATCATTTTCATGATTTTAAACCAAGTGGCATGCTAGGCATGGTGGTACATACATACAGTCCTAGCACTTAGGAAGGCTGAGGCAGGAGAATCCCTGCAAGTTCAAAGCCAGCCTGAATACATAGTGAGACCATGTCTCAACTTCTCCCCACCCAACTGGCAATAAGCTTTCTTTTCCCTTTTGTTAATTTCTACCTATATGCTTAACCTTCAGTTTTTTATATTTATTTCTAATTTCTTATGTGTGTAATTTTTGGTTAGCGATTAGGTTTTAGGAAAATAAGCAAAAAGTGGATTTGTGTGTTTTTATTTTATCACCAAGTTGATAAGCTGTCCAAAATGGGCTCAGACTTGTGATTCTTCAGCCTCTGCCTCTCAGAGTGCTGGGATTACAAGTGTGTGTCACTATACCTGGTGTATAAGCTGCACTTATAGTAAAAGTACAAAATTTATTTTCCCATGGTTAAAGTAGAAGCCTTGTGAATGCATAAATAGCTTTTAAAATGCTGTTTGTTTTGTGTGACACACATTCCATATATTAGTTTGACAAAAATAGGAAAATATGAATCTGAATTCTTTTAAAACTGTCCACATGATTATTAACTTTATAAGGCCTTAACATAAATCTGATGCTAGAAAAATAAAGGGGCATGGAGGGGGGTAAAAAACAGAATTGAAACGTGTTATGTACATGTACCAATTCCCTGCAGTGAATTTGATTATGTACTGCAAACCTGGACTAATAAAAATCAAAACAAAAAGAAAAAAATTTGCTGAAATTCTTACAACAGAATTCTGTGAATTCTGTTACTATCCCAGGAAAACACAGTTGTCGTGAAGCATTTTAAATGGTTGATTGTTCTAATACTGTTTTAAAAAGGCTTTCTCCCAGCACTTGTGTTTTTCTTCATTTGCAGATTATATACTAGTTTATTTCATTGATAAACAATGTATATAAACCTGAATAAGCCGGTAGCATTGTAGAACATCTTTGAAATAAACAATGTGATGTCAGAATTCATGTAGTCTTTAGCAACACTGTAAAATCAAAATTCACTCACATTTTTCATGTGATTATCTGATAGATGTGTTGATATCCCCCCAGGATGTATGATTTTAAGATAATCTATAGATTAGAAGTAATTGCTATGATAGTGGTCTATAATTTCTAGAGAAGTCAATCTGTTCTAATTTTTACATTGTTTGCTATGTAAGGCCCCAAGTCCATCTCTTTGTTAAAAGTATAGGTTTGTAAGAGTATTAGCTTTGAGCTTAGACTGTTTAACCTCTTTCAGCTTCTTAAATTTGTCATGAGGATTAAATATGATAATGCAAGCACAATCCCTGGGATAGTGCCTGAATCATAGTAACCTTGAATAAAAGCCAGTGGTTACAGTTGTAGGATCTTAGGTAATTAGCTCTTGTAATCGCGCTTCTTTGATGGTGTCTTGGAGCTTTGTGTCTTTAAAATTGCCTTTGTTTTGGGAAGAGTTGGTGCTTTCTAAAGATTTGACTACTTGTGGAATGATTATATTATGCTTTATTTTCATTACTTAAGAAGCAGAAGTGGATTATTAACATTTCTTTGTGTTGGGTCTTCATCTTTGAAGGAACCCTGTAGAAAGTTGTCAGGAACCCTGGTCTGAATGTCTAATGGATCTGCTTAAATCTGTCTTTGACTGTGGAATAAGTTTCTATAAAATGATAATATATAAATACCTCAAGTTGGATATAGGTCTCAACTTGCATTTCATGTTCATATTTTTAG